>PVJC01017425.1:0-32519 GCA_004026665.1 Murina feae | reverse complement strand
GTGGGAGAACTTCTGTGCTGGAGACACCCTTATGGGGCTAGAGTTGTTTCAGTGGGGCTTTTATGCTCACTGCATCTGCCCCGAGTGTGTTCCTTGTGGATCTGTTTTGTTTAGGTTAGTCTCACTCTGGCCACTGGGTGGGGCTGGCTCCTGTATCTTTAAGGAGGTGTTGAGTTAGCCTTTGCCTTAGGCTACTCAGCCTTTTATATGCAAAAGCCTCTGACGCAGCTTGGGAGGGGCAGGCCTCGGGGAGTTTGCAGGGCGGGGCGGAGCAAATAGCTATGGCGCTTCTCAGCTCTGGGCTGAGAGACACCAGGTCTCTGTGTCCCACGGTAATTGCTGCAAGCAACACTGAGAGAAACCCGCTTTGGATTTCCTCCTGGTGCCAGTCAGTCCCCCTTCTCCAGGTGTCTGGGTCCTCAGAAACTCGCCTGGAACTGGAGTTCAGAGCCGCTGGGAACTTGTGGCTCTCTCCGTTTTGGAAAAGAACCGCGACCTCCGGCACCAGCCCTTTCCCCGAGCCCCATGCGCGCGCCTCCATACCTCTGTACTTTGCTTCTGCTGCTCCTCTGAGTCTCAGACTCTTTTCTAGTTGTAGGATTTTCACTCAGCCAGCCTTCCTGTGGGTGCGAGTGGTGTCCGTGTGTTCTTTTCGTGGTTTTTCTGAAACAGTTTTTCACGGCTGCATTCACGGTGTTTACCTTATGCCGCCATTTTGCTGTCTCCCCCTTGTAATTTTTTTAATAGTCTTGAGGTTCCTGTTTTTTTGGTTCTATCCAATGAGTTAGTGGAAAGCAATTCAATTCTGTTATAGTTGACAGCAGCCTGAGAAAAAACTTAAATTATAAATAGCTCTTCCCTAAGAATAAAGCTCTATATAAGGATTTGGCAAACTAGGGCTCTAAGTCTGACCCCACAGTCTGTTTTTGTATAGTCCTCAAGCCAAGAGCTAATTTTGTTTTCAAAGAATTGTTTTAAATATTTAATCTAATAAAAGAGTAATATGTAAATTAACCATCACTCTGAGAAACCTGAGCCACGCCCACCAGCCAAGCCACGCCCCCAGCCAATCAGAGCAGCTGTATGCAAATTAACCCAGCCAAGATGGAGGCTGGCAGCCAAGGAGCTAGAGCAAACAGGAGGCTTCTGTTGCAACTGCATGACTAGGCCGGCTGGGCCTCTGCTCTGATTTCAATTATAGAAGCCATAGAGCTGAAGCAAAGAGGAGGCTTCGCTGCCTGCCTAGGCCTCTGCTCAAGGCAACAAAATTTCAATTGTAGAAGATAAATAAATCTCAGAAACCTGATTCCGGCCAGCCTCGCTGGGACCTTGGGTCAATGGGAGCTGTGGGCAGCCTGAAAACGGCCCTCAGCCCCTCACCCAGCCTGGCCACACCACCATGGGGTGAGGTTTCCCACTGGGGGGCTTGGCCAGCCTGCAAACAGCCATCAGCCCCTCACCCAGGCTGGCCAGGCATGCCAACAAGTGGACATCCCCCGAGGGGTCCCAGACTGCAAGAGGGCACAGGCCAGACTGAGGGACACCCCGAATGTACAAATTTTTGTGCACCAGGCCCCTAGTGTAAAAAAAAAATATATGTATATGTGTGTGTGTATGTATATGTATATGTATATGTATATGTATATGTATATATGTGTGTGTATATATAGGTTTATATATATATAGGTTTATATATATAGATAGATTTATGTAGATTTATGTAGATTCATATAGATTTACAGATTTATATATAGACTTATATTTATTTAGATTACTTATATCACCTAATTATAAATGTGTTTGACAGTTAATGTTTTGAAATATACCAACTTATCTGAAATGACCTTAAATGTAGCCTCTTTAGAGAAAAGTACAGGTCAAGAATTTTAAAAAATTGTTTCAGTTAAAAAAAAAAAAGTCTCCTTAGAAGAGGTTACAAGGGTTTGGTTTGTTTTTAATGCATAAGCTAAACCAAATTTTCATCATTCAATTCCATAATGATAGAGTAAGTGACAAAATTTAAGTTAAATAAGTAAAGCTTTCAAAGTATAGTTTATTTTATTGGATTTTTTCGGAATGCCTAATAAAAAAAATTTCCCTCAACAAAATGTTCAAAGAAATCCAAATATTATAAAAAGGTACAACAGCTTAGCCAAAGGCACAAGCAACACTCTACTGATCTGTAGTTCAAATAATCCAAACAGAACTGTAAAAATTCGGTGACCATTTGCAATGACAGTATATTGCTTGTTTAGCTCATAAACTATTTAGCATAAAAAAAGTTACCACTTCCCAAATTAAGAATAAAAAGTATTACTTACACTCTTAACAGTTCTTCATGCGGGGGAAAAGAAGACGTCTATTAAAAAGAGTTAAGTGTTATTTTAAAACACAGCTTTTCAGAAAAGTTTTTAGAATTAACTCTTTTCAGACATAAATTAAAACACCAAAGGTAAACATGTTATATATTCTATATGTCACCAAGTAATTTTAATATAAACATATACAAATTTGTAAAATGTACTGAGCCCTAAATAGAATCTTCATTATCACTACATGTTTAAAATCTTCATTTAACAATTTATCGATTTCCTACTAGGTGCAAAGCACTGAGCTAATACCTTTAAATTTTCATACTGTGTATTTCTTATTTCACTACACTAAGTTCCCAAAGTCAAAAAACACCATAAATGAAGTAAAAATAAAAATTAGGAAAACTTAACTTGCATGTAGCAAAAAGTTAATTTTACATAATATGTAAAGGTTATAGCCCTTCATATATGCTATTTATTCCTTGATGACTCCAATATCTCAAATTAAACTACTATAAGCTTCTTGTCAGCAGGAACTAATATTTTTGCCCCTGAAAAATCTTTCTAGTTTATCCATATACATTCATAAATTAAAGAATATTTTGTTAACATCTTTTTAAAATTTTAACCAAGCAGAATCATATCTCGAAAAAGTTACTTAAATAGTGGCAAACTATTACTTAACATAATACTACACATTTCTTAGTTTCTCTCCAATTACTACCATTTCATTTGGGGTTAAGGGGTAGTAGGGTATACACATGTAAGTTAAAACTGACCTCATAGGATTTTAAACCGAGTTACTAAAAAAGTAATCTAGAAGATCTGAAAATACACAGATCTAGAATACACATTCTTTGTGTATGCACTGTACTTTATAAATTATAGATTTTATCTTGGATATGGCAAAACTGCTTTGTTTTTTCAAGAAATTTGATAAAACATAAATAAAAACAACACATACTTGATTCTCAATGAAAAGGCAAAATGGTAAGAATATTCAGACCATCATCATGGGTTATATAATTTTGCACCACAAAAAAGGCAAGCCATCTCATAGTACCTACCTGTTGGTAGTTCTGTTGCTTCAGCTGTTCAATTTGGGATTTAAACAAATTGTTCTCATCTTGTACCTCCTATTTAAACAAAAATTAAACATTAATACCTGGACAGAGAGTTTTATTTTTATTTTGAAGCCAGGAAAATTCTAAAATAGTAATCATTTTAAAGGGGCATAATAAACCCTAATTATAAAATGGGAATAATTATATTATTTAGTAGTAGTCTGAAAGGGTATGTCTCAATTAAGAAAATAGGATCCAGAAACAGAGCCAAATATGTATAAGAATTCAGTATAGGGTAACATTTTAAACCAATAGGACAACTTCTAGTGATATTTTGGGCTAGCTGTTATTTTGTCGTTGAGGGGCTGTCCCACATACTGTAGGATATTTAGCTTTATCCATGGTCTCCATCCACTAGGTACAAGCATCCACCAGCTGTGGCAAACAAAAATGTCTCCATATATTGCTAAATATCCCCTGAGGGACAGAACTACTACACTAAAATAATCATCATGGATTATTTAATAACATGGCTAGCCTTTTTTTAAGTTGAAATATTATTCCCGTTACTCAAAAAGAGTACATATGAATAAAACATCTCAACAAAAAATATAATCATAAATGTATTAACATGTAAACATATTTTTATGATCATAACATGGGAGATACCTTTCATCCCAAGACTTAAAATTAAAAAAATTACTTACACTGGAGTACATAAAAGTTTTAAATTTCCAAAAGAGAGGAAAAAACACAAAAGAAAAACTTAGAACAAATCACCTCGTATATGACAAGACTAATTTCCCTTATATGTTGAAAGGGATCATAAGTTAGTAAGAAAAAGTTAACCTGGAGAAAAAATGTGGGGAAAATTGAAGGCCAATTCATATACAAAGGAAGAGTGCTTAACTTCTCTCTCAAATGCAAATTAAAACAATCTGACTATCTACCAAGGACCACCAAATGTCCTCATCTTTGTCACTGTTGGAAAGGATGAAAAGAAAATGGCCCTCAGTTGGTAGAAAGGTAGATCAGTAAAAATACTTTTGGAGGATGATTTAGTATTATCAAACAAATTGAAACTTACTCTACTTGGGAGGGAGAAGGAAACTGACAAAACCAACCAGTGGAGCATGAAATGTGAACAAGAGTCGTCAGACAATGCAGGAATCTAAAATTTGCTATCACCGCCAATGCATGTTTTGTAAGTATTAATATTAACTACATGAAGGTGAGGATACACTGATTTTCTATTTTAACTATCACTTTCAAAAAGGAGAAAAACAACTCTGCATAATCCTTTGATCCCAAATTTCACTTCTAGGAATTTTAGGTACAGATATACTAACACAACTATTGAAAATGTCTGTGCAAGAATATTCACTGTAGAACTGCTATAACAAGAAACTGTAAATAATCTACATATCCATAAAATAGAATGACAAGCCCTGACCGGTTTGGCTCAGCGGGTATAGCATCGGCCTGTGGACTCAAGGGTCCCGGGTTCGATTCTGGTCAAGGGCATGTACCTTGGTTGCGGACACAACCCCGGTGGGGAGTGTGTCGGAGGCAGCTGATCAATGTTTCTCTCTCATCGATGTTTCTAACTCTCTATCCATCTCCCTTCCTCTCTGTAAAAAAATCAATAAAATATATATTTTTTTAAAATAGGATGATACAATTATATAGTAAAATACCATGAAGCCATTAAAAATTAAAGAAAGAAAAGTGCTCATGTGAAAAGATCTCAAAAACATTAAATGGGGATGGAAAGTAAACACAAAAGTATATATGGCTAAATATGAAAGACAATTAAGTATACATACATAAGATATACAAACGAATAAAGTAAGTCATCTTTGAGGAGTGATACCCAGTAGCTGTGTGGGACAGAGTCACTCCGTATTGTTTTCTTCTGTAGTAGTCAAAATTGTATTAACAACATATAAATAATTCATACAATAAACATTCACCTGTAGCAGCTTTGTTTTGCTAGAAAGATCATTCTCCCTCTCTTTTAGCATACTTTTCACTCTCTTCATTTCATTTTCCTTTTCTTTCAACCTAGAATTTTTACAAACATCTTATATTTAGTTATACACATAAAAAAGGATAAGCAGACTCCAATACCACCTGGAAGATAAAAAAGATAGCAGAAACAATGCCTATCAGCTTTCTTCCCATATTACACCAACTTATAAATTTGTTTCAAAAGACAATTATTTCCAGAATACTCAACTCAAAGTCAAGTAGTCCCTAACACAATTTATTTCATATTTAACAGTTCTTAGGCAAGTATGGCTTTATCTAGGAGAAAAATCCAGAAGAAAAGCTGTAATTAATTGACCTTAAAACTTTATTATCAATACTTTGTTCTGAAAAAATGCTACATATAATTTTATCTGGCTCTCCCTAATCCAACACAGAGATGTCTCCCTGTAGCAGGATAGTAAGAAGCTAGGAAAATTCCTGGACATGTGGAATGAGGAAACTGAGACAAGAAAATTAAACAAGACCAACAGTTTAGGCAGCTTGTAGCCAGCTTGTGAATGGCAAGACCATATCTTCCCAACCAAAGAAACTTGAGAGCAAATGGTTTATACCTCTCCTCCCTAACCAGAGAATACATAGCTTAAATCACTATAAAAATAGAGAACAAAACCCAAAGAATGCAATTAATGCAATTTGTGCCACCTAAACTCAAGGACAAGTATCATTTGGGGGATACTAAGGCAGAAAAAAGTGGAGAGGGAGTTATCTCAAACATTCTGAAATAAGTCACAACAATGCAGAAAACTTTGAAACCTAGTTTGCTACTCAAGATATGCAGCAGGAGTACTTAGAAACCTATAGGGGAAAGGGTATAAAACCCCTGAACCCCAACCGGGCGTGTGATCAGACTAGCTGAGTTGCCTACTTATGCTTTATGCCAAGTGTATTTTTAATAATTTCACTTGCTTTGTTTCAAAACTGCTGCCGGCCATTGGTCTTAAAATCTTTCTTGCAAGACTGACAAGAGCCAAAGAGGGGAGAAGTCCCCTCCCTCTAACTCAAGGGGGCTCTCCAGTAACATTACTATATATAGCCGAAGTGAATTCCAACTATCTTTGTCATCCTAAATATAAATTTCTCTAGCATAATGTTTAACACCATTAGCCATTTTAGCCATTTCAGTATTCCCAGTACCAAGGGCATATAACAGGCTCTCAAATATTTGCTGAGTAGAGTTCTTTTTCTCCAAACTTAATCTAGAATGTCAACATGTTTACAGGTCTATTTTAAAAATGGCAAAGAGCACACTCAAAGAGTGAAATTAAAAACTGAGATTAGGAAATATTAAATACATATTACTAAGTAAAGAAGCCAATTTGAAAAGGCTACATACTATATAATTCAAATTATATGACATTTCTGGAAAAGGCAAAATTATGGAGACAGTAAAAAGACCAATGGTTGCCAAGGATTGGGGGATGAGTGGTGGGGAAGGAAGGAGGTATAGGTGGAACACAGGAGACTTTTAGGAAGGCAAAGCTATTCTTTTTAAGTATATTTTATTGATTTTTTTTTTACAGAGAGGAAGAGAGAGGGATAGTTAGAAACATCGATGAGAGAGAAACATCAATCAGCTGCTTCCTGCACACCTCCTACTAAGGATGAGCCTGCAACCGAGGTAAATGCCCTTGACCAGAATCAAACCTGGGACTTTTCAGTCCACAGGTGATGCTCTATCCACTGAGCTAAACCAGTTACGGTTATTTTTTATGATATTGTAATGATGGATATATGTTATTATACACTCCTCAAAACCCATCGATACAAAGAGTGAAACCTAATGGAAACTATGAACTTTAGTTAATAACAACATAACAATATCAGTTCATCAACTGTAACAAATGCACCACACTAATACAAGATATAAATAATAAGAGGAATGGGGGAGTGGAGAATATTGGAAGTCTCTACTTTAATCTCCATTTTTTATGTACTATAAATGAGAAATCTTAATGCCAGGAATAGAGACATCTCCTTTGTCTTCCTGAGGACCATCCTATATAATAAATGGCTAATATGCAAATCAACCGAATGGCAGAACCGGTTGCTATGGCATGCACTGACCACCAGGGGGCAGCGACTCAATGTAGGGGCACAATTTCATGCATCAGTGGGCTCCCTCAGTCTGGCCTGCTGGATCAGGCCGAAGCCAGCTCTCTGACATTCCCCGAGGGGTCCCAGATTGCAAGAGGGCACAGGCCAGACCAAGGGATCCCCCACTGGTGCATGATCAGGGCCAGGGAGGGACACAGGAAGTTGGGCAGCTGGGGAAGGGCCACGGGAGGGCTCCAGAGAATGTCTGGCCAGTCTCGCTCAGTCCCAATCGGTCAGACCTAGCAGCAAGCTAACCTACCGCTCACAACATCTGTCCTCAGGTGGTCAGTGCATGTCATAGTGAGTGGTTGAGCAGCCTTAGCCTATCATTAGCATAGTATGCTTTGATTGGCTGAACGGACAACTGGACACTTAGCATACTAGGCTTTTATTTATATGGGATGTTCTTTGGTTAACCTCTTCCTATCCCTTCCCCCTCCCTCCACCTCCACTCCTACCCCCCAAGGTCTATTTTTCTGTTCCTTGCATCCATATCTCTAAGACCTATTTTGTTCATCAATTTATTTTGTTCATTAGATTCCACATAAGAGTGAGATCATGTGATATTTGTCTTTCTCTGTCTGGCTTATTTCACTTAGAATACTCTCTAGGTCCCTCCATGCTGCTGTCTTAAAGGGTAAGAAATTTTAGCCAATAGTGGGAAATGGTTACAGGTGAGAAGATAAAGCCATATAGCAGGGGTCCTCAAACTACAGCCCGTGGGCCACATGTGGCCCACTGAGTACATTTATCTGGCCCGCCGGTGTTTTTGCCGCCTTGTTTTTTTACTTCAAAATAAAATATGTGCAGTGTGCATAGGAATTTGTCCATAGTTGTTTTTTTTAAAACTATAGTTCGGTCCTCCAATGGTCTGAGGAACAGTGAACTGGCCCCCTGTTTAAAAAGTTTGAGGACCCCTGCCATATAGTATTTCCTGATGTAAATGTGCCACAGCTTTTATATCCACTCATATACTGAAGGACACTTGGGGTACTTCCAGATCTTAACTATTGTAAGTAATGCTGCTATGAATATAGTGGTATATTTCCGGAAGTGGGATCACTGGGTGAAATAGCAGATCCATTTTTAATGTAATGAGGAACCTCCATACTGTTTTCCACAGTGGCTGCACCAATCTGCATTCCCACAAGCAGTGTTCAAGAGTTCCCTCTTCTAAAGGGCCCATGTTTCATTAGAACAAACAGAGACTTCGTTTATTTGCCTCTGGACTACAATTCCTATTTAACCAGAAAGTGAATGATTTAGAAGAAACTCATTATAATATTCAAGCACATTCTGAAAAATAATGAGAACTTTCTCTTTAAATGTTGGCTAAAAAAATACTTACACAATCTCAAGTTCTTCATGCCGTGAGGCAGAACACGCCTAAGAAACAGATTTACATTTTTAATTCTAACATGAAAAAGATCAGGCACTATAATAGATATATATAATATACATATACATATAAATATATATATTTACATACCAATAAAATAAAAACATAATAATATGTGGTAAATTTAAAAGAGAGAATGAATTTTCTTTAATTTTTCCCCTTAGATTTTGCTTTTATTTTTTTTAATTAACAGACATTTAAAGTAATTTTAAGTTTACAGAGTAATTTATTAAAAATTACAAAGTTCTAACTTAATTTTTAATATCCATTTTTTTAAGGATTAGAGATTAATACACCAGTTCAACACAGACACTTAAGGATGAGCTTAAGAGTCCACCTGAAAATTTAAAAATAGAAATTCCTTTTAGGCTTAGGTTGATAAATCAAGCAGTAACATACCTGACAGGGTTAAAAGTTAATTTATTTTATCAACAACAAAACTGTGGCACAATAATTTTTGTTTAAAAATTAAAAACACATCTTTATTAATCAATACTGAATTAAATAAAATTCTGATTCCACATCAGTAATGTCATAAAGCCTATCAGTTTTTTAAATACTAAATTTATTGGGGTGACATTCGTTAATAAGGTTACAGAGGTTTTGATTGTATAGTTCTATGATATATCATCTGTAATTGCACTGTGTGTCCACAACCCAAAGTCAAATCTTCTTCCGTCACCATACATTTAACTCCTTTTACCCTTTATGATCCCCTTCCCTCTGGAAACCATACTGTTGTTGTCTGTGTCTATGAGTTTTACAACAATAATTTTTAAGCAAAGAAATTCAGAGAACAGATTACCTTCCTTGCTTTCTAATACAGTAAAATAAAAACTGCTCATTTTTATGTAATATTCTGGTTATCTGCTTATACTATACCTCTTTCAAGTTATGTTGTGCTATCTCCTGAAAATGAGTTTTTAAAGATTCATTTTCTTCTTGAAGATCCTGAAAAGAATAGGTATGAATTGAACTGATATTCAAGTATAAAAAGCATGTTTTCTTTATTTTTATCTTCTCACCTGTAACCATTTCCCACTATTGGCTAGATCTTTCTCCTTTTCTTCTAAAACAGTCTTCAAGGTATTCATCTGTTCCTCCTTTCCTTTTAATCTGACAGTAAAGAAGAACTATCAATGAAAATGTAACAAGACTATACAAAGCAAAAATAATGGAGACTGGGAAAGATATATTTTAGGTTATATTTATAGCCCAAGCTAATTTAAATAAATTAAAAGTTAAATGCAAGATTTTGGAGTTATCATATTAAAAACATTAAAAGCATAGAATAAATAAATCAAATTAAAAAGCATAGGATAATTAAATCCATCTATCACTGAAGATCCAGATATTAACTAAACTAGGATAGCTGGAGTCCCAACTCCCTATCATGCTGTGTAAGTCAATACCAGCAAATTTAGACAGGTTATTACAACTGGTTTGGTTTTGAAATATATAGCCAGTTTCACAGTGGCTATGAAAATGGGCAAAGAGGATCGTCTCAACTAAAGGTCATGTTCAGGTTATAAATTATAAAAGGAAAAATTTTCCACTATATCTCCACTCCCCCCGCCCAAAAAAAATCCCCAAAAAACCCTAAATTCTGATAAAAACTTAAGACCCTAAGGCCTTTTGAGGTATAATTTGATATTACCTAAAATATTACTTAAAATCAAATAAAAAGCTACAATTTTTGTTGTAATTATATTTAACTTGCTGAAAAGAAATATTAAAGGGAAATTAAAGAAATGGTACTTACAAGTTCTGAAGTTCCTGAACTTGAGAAGTGATAGATAACTGAAACACAAAGAAAAAAGCAGAGAAAAAGCATTCATAATCTTTTCAACTTACCTTATTAAAGCTTTATGATAAACACAGATACATTCTAAATTACAAAAATCCTAGCTGAATTATTCATGCCAAAATAAGATGCATTTTGATTTTGTCATCTCTTGATTCCAATGACACAGAAAGAGTAACAAATTAAAAATGTAAGGTAGGCAGGCAGGTAGTGACAAGGAATACAGTTATGAATAACTAACTCTAAATAATGTGATACTTCCGTAATTGTGAAAATTAGAACATTAAACTGTCCACATACCTCCCTACCATATCAGAGCTCTTCTTTCCCAGTCTTTAAGGCCAACTATTCAGCAGCATTCTATAGTGTCCTTTAATTTCATTTTCTTATCAGACGCAGTTCTATAGTACCTTTTATCCCCCATAGTCCCTTCAGAGCTTGGCTTAGATATCAATTCCTTAGGAGGAAACTTTTCTGATCTCTCAATTTATATTTAGAGGAGTTTTAACTTCCATCATACCCCATTTCCTTTAACACTTATCTTCAATCATTAACATACTAGGGGCTCGGTGCACAAAAATTTGTGCACTCAGGGGGAGGCGGGGGGGAGTACTCAGCATGGCCTGTGTCCTCTCGAACTCTGGGACCCCACTGGGGATGTCCACCTGCTGGCATGCCTGACCAGCCTGGGTGAAGGGCTGATGGCTGTTTGCAGGCTGGCCAAGCCCCTCACCCCAGGGGGGTGTGGCCAGCCTGGGTGAGGGGCTGAGGGCCATTTTCAGGCTGCCCACAGCCCCTTCAGGGTTCAGGTCCCTACTGGGGTGCCTGGCTGGAAGCAGGTATATGGGTTTTATTTAACTTCTATTATTGAAACTTTGTTGCCTTGCTCTCCCCCCCGACCCCCGGCTCACCAGCCTGGCAGGTATCTGGGGTTTGTTTATCTTCTATAATTGAAACTTTGTAGCCTTGAGTAGAACTATGGGCCCACAGGGCCCTGGCTTCCTCCATTGCCCGGGGCAACTCCAACTCCGTGGCTGCCGCCATCTTAGTTGAGTTAATTTGCGTATTTGTTCCTGATTGTTGATGGGCATGGCTTGTGTGTGTAACAGAGTGATGGTTAATTTGCATATTACTCTTTTATTAGATTAGATTCCTTTGACAAATAGGAGGAACTCAAAAAATATTGTTGAATCGACCTATTGGAGTCTTCCATGCAGCCTCACCATTTTTTCAATGAAGCCTTATTGGATTAAATTCACCAAAACCCATCTATTTCCAATAACCATTTTTACCTCTGAAATCTGTATTTTGTTCTAAAGGCAAAGGTTTGGCAATACATATTCTATAACAAAATGTTACAGTCTATGCAGTTAAGAAAAAAGTTAAAAAAAGATTTATCAAAGTGTTTCATGTATTAAGTTGCGAAACTAAAATGAAACATTAATACAGAAAACTTTCCAAAAAGGAATCTTTAACAGTTCAAAGACTCGTTGATTAAATATCAAGATCACTTTCTCAAATCAAGCAAAAAAAAAATAAAAAGCACATTACCCAATATACTTACATCACACTACTAAAAGATTTTTTCCAAATAACAAAAAAATCAAGTAGCTTATAAATACACATACACTAACAAATCTGTCATGCTATGGCTCTGGGATTTTTACCTGTTGAGCCTTTTCAAGCTGGGTATTTCCTATTTCTTCTTTTAGAGCCTCTATTTCCTGTTTCAAATCCTTGACAATGACAAAACAGACAAGATTGGACAATGGAAACACAGAAATTGACATAAAATGCAATGTACAGACAAACACATGAAATTACGTGGTATTCACTAGAGTTGATAAACAAATAGACAAGCACACAGTTTTCTCACTCCCAATACCTGAATAGTTTTCTCCTTATTAGCAACTTTGAGAAGTTCAGCTTCCAGAAGCTCTTCCACAGACTTGATCTTTCCATCTTTTTCATGAATTCTTAAAGAAATGGAATGTTAAATGTGAATAGAAACCATCATCAACTAAGAATAGCATCAAATCATAAATAAGCTCATCAAATGAATTCTCCCCATTTTAAGTAAAATAGCAACATATCAGACAGAAGGGAAAATAATACTTAAAGCTCTTTCTAAATGAGAAATAATCAGTAACTATCAAGTGGCTGAAGCCTATGTACATAATGAAATGCTAGTGACATGATTCAGAAGTACAAAGAGAATATGAAGTGTACCCTGAAGAATAGCAGAGAGAATCAAGTTCCTCTCAATAATACTGGCTCTTAGGGCTGCAAAAGCTGTGATAGAACTTACACACAATTGTGACATCAAACTTTATAGACATCTCAGAAAAAAGACAAGCAAGGAACTTATCTCCCCATCTAATAAAACCTATTCTTTAATAGTTCCTACCACAGAAACAGAAAATTAACAATGCAATGCTATAAGAAAATAAATGGAATCAATTATGCAAATACATTTTTTAACAATCACGTTATACTGGGGAAATCACAGCTTATCCGATCAAAGAAAAATTCTAGAGTGAAAGTTAAACTAACATACATCGCTATCTCAATTGCACAATAAAACAAGATTTATCAGCACTACGCCAATGGACTAAAAGAGGAAGACCAGTTCAATATGTCACCACTTACACTTTCTTAAGTTCTTCAACTAGAGATGCAAAAGAAACCTGGAAACAAGAAGGCATCCTAGTTAGTAATTTGCTCAAAATACAAATGGATCAGAAATAGAAAAGTATGTTTTCCTTAAACTTTCCACTATACCAAAATCCAAATAGGAAAAGTAAACCCAAGAATTTTTACTAGATTTCAATATCATAACTATGAAAATGAAAAAGCACTTTGAAAGTAAACAGCTTTAAGGCTACTTATGGTTAAGTAGGCCAAAAGAAAAATCAACACATAAATCACATAAATGTTGAAATGATTAAATAATTCTAACCATATAAATAGAAAATACAACTTAAAAAATTACCTAAATCAGGTAAGCCCTTCTACTATTATTTACAGCAGGGGTGGGAACATCCAGCCTGAGGGCCATATAGAGCCCGAGAAATTATTTGGTCTGGCCCTGCCAAGGCTTTAGGGGTGAGTTAATTAAATGTTTGAACAAATATAGTAGGCTAATTTTTAAGTTGGTAATTTTGTATGGCCCTCATATATCCAAATGGCCCTTGTCAGAAAAAAGGTTCTCCACCCATGATTTAGAGTCTCACTTCCCATTTGTATACTCAACCCTTTTATCCTGTCATAAGCAATGACCTCCTATCTAGAGTACCTAGTATTTGGGATATAGTCAGCATCCAATAAACTTGCTGCCTCTATTACTGATAATCATTCACAAAAAGACTACAACTGACAAATTCCATTTTGGAGAAGGAAGGAACAGAAAACAGAATGGCTACGTCTGAATGTAACAGACCTGTCCATTTTTTTTTTTTTAAATGTTTGCAGAATCTATTTAATTCATTACCTGATCATTTTGCTTTGCCTTTAAGTCTTGAACTTCTTTTGTCAAAGATGAGTTTTCTGTTCTTATTGCCTTTTTCAAAGACACATAAGCAGAACATACTTTTATTTTCTGGGGAAAAAACAGCTTGCTTCAAAATAAACTAGCTTCTCATTTTTCTTTAGCTGCTTCTTTTTTTCTCTGAAAGGCCCAGAAATCTCCCTTCTTCCACATGTCTACAATTCTGTAACTTCTAGAGCTAGCCATATCGATTTTTTAATTCAATTATCTGCACAAGTATTTCTATTTATGTTTACACAATCACACAACCACATAGTATACCACTTATCACCCTAAACTCAAATACAACTTTTAAGTTATTTATTCCAGCAACACCGATTATCCTACTTGAGTTAGTTAATGATGATCATAAAACAGAACTGCAGTCTCTCCTCTCTCTGGCCTCCAATACTACTTCATGAACTTATGAAGTCTGCTATTAGCCCTGGTTATAATTTGAGCATGGATGAAACTGGGACAGCGTATTTTACAAACCATAACAATAGTATCTACTTCACTAAGGCAGTGAATGCTATAATGAACCATGCATTTTTGTATTTTTAATAAAATCTTAAATTTAATGAAAGAAAATCATAAATGTAATAAAATGTGCTCAACTCATAGGCAGTTTAAAAGCTATGGGGAAAATCTCACACAAATTATAGAGAAACCCCTTCACTGAATAACCACAAGGAAAATAAATCTAAAAGTACTTTACATTCAGTTCCTCTTCTTTAGTGGCCACCTGAATAAGTCCAGTTTCAAGTAATTCTTCCACAGTCTTCAACTTCTCATCTTTTTCTTGAATGCTGAAATTGTAAATTTAAAACATATGTGTGAATTATTTTTTAAGGTAAATGAATGATATCATCCTAAATATTTTACATGGATTACCTCTTATGTCCATTGTTTCTTATAAAATTTAATTCTAGAAATATTTCTGAGAATCTTTGATTAATGTCTAAGGGTACTTCTTCTTTACCAGTAAGTAAAATGTGTTCAAGTAATGCATGCTTACATGCTAGCCTAAACAAATAAATCACTGCTACGGATGGCACCCACAAACCTAATGTAATCCCAAATCAATCAATAGCACACCATTCTCTTCCACTGTGAAATACAAAAAGAATTTGGAGAACCTAGATTAATATAGTTAACTAGTATCCCGGTGCACGGATTCATGAACATTGAAAAGAAATTAGAAGAAATATTTTAATATCACTATTCACCCTTTCTCTATAATACAAGTGTCAATCAAATTCACGATCAACAAAAATAGATCATAACACACGCACGCAATTGGCACCAGCGAGAGTTTTATATATACTGTGCATGGATGAGTCAACTTAGCCTTTTATATACACATAATAAATCTGCTTAATTAGATCTGCTTTCTGATTTAGCTAAACTTTTTCCAGCCCAATGAAGCACCCCAACTTTTCTTTCAGGTAATTATCAGCAACACACCAGTAAATATCAACACAAAACAGATTATTATTATAGATCATACAGAGAGGACAATGGGTAAAATATTTAACTGCAGCAATTTGACTACGTTTTGCGCAGTGAGGAAACCTAAAGGTTTTCAAGGTCCACCATTTCTTACTTCTTTTCAGTCAGGTCAAGTTTCTAAACTTTCTCAATCTCCATGTTCCAGCTAATGAAAATAGGATTCTACCAAGTCTCCTATCTACCCACTCCAGGACTTCTGTGAGGATCAAATGAGATGAGGCACGTGAAAACACTTCACAGACATATGGTTAAAGTGTAAAATGTTTGTACCTGGCTATAAAGCAAGTCATGTTCCTGGGCTGAAGAAACTCCAAGGAGGCTAGTCGGTAGGGAGAGGAAGCCAGGCATTGCTATGTGACATCATTACCCAACGATCACAGGGATCGTTTCAGGGCTGGGCTGGGCTGAGCTGTGGGCCGCATTTTGCGCCATGGGGTCTTGGCAGCATTGGCTGCAATTGGGGAGGGTGTCCCTCTGGGGTGGTGGCAGGGCCTGTGTCCCACTTGGGAGAAGCCAGTGATGGTTTATCAGCACCAGGACCATGGTGCCGTTTATTTTTAAATGGTCAGTGCACGGCATGGCAGCTCCTGCATTGAGTGTCTGGCCCCTGGTGGTCAGTGCGCATCATAGCTACCAGTCAGAAGGACACTTAGCCTTTTATATATTTAAACTAGGGGCCAGGTGCACAAAAATTTGTGCACTGGAGGGGTCCCTAAGACCAACCTGCCTCGTCTCACAGTCTGGGAGCCCACAAGGGATGTGCAGGCCTAAGTTGCAGTCTGGACTCCCTCTGTGGGCGGCGACCAGCACAAATTAGGGGAAGGCACCACCCCCATCACCCGCTGCTGCTGCCGCCGCTGCTGGCCGCTGCGCCTGCTGGCCCTCCTCGGCACTCGCTGCTGCCATGGCTGCCGGCCCTCCTCAGCCCTCACAGCTGCTGTGGCTTTGTCGGGAAGGATGTCCAGAAGACGTCCAGTCTATCTAGTCTAATTAGCATATTACCCTTTTATTTGTTGTTATCTCAAATTTGGTAGAAGTGAGTCATTAAAATATCTAAAGAAAACTTTAAACTCACCATTTTTCCATTTGTTCCACAACATCTTTGTTAGGCTAGAATAAAAATCACCGAAGAGTTTAATTCACCAACTTTGCATGAGGTAAAACTTTTTAAACATTGAAATAGGATCCTATAAAAATTGTTTAGTTTTAATTGCATTCAAAATTTAGTAAGATGATCCACATCTAAAGATTGCTAATAATTAAATAATTTACAAACACAATACAAAAGAAAAGCAGATACACAAGACAGAAAAACATGAAATATAAAATAGGCTAGTAAAGTGAGTTAGTATGTTATGAATAATTCTTTAATTACTACAAAAGAAAATCTTAAGGATAAGAAAAGAATGTGCCTTAGTTCCTTTTCATCTATTAATTTAGTTCTTCATATATTAAAAAAAAAAAATCAAAGGTTCTAAGACCAGGAAGGAGGCTTTATTCTTTCTTTTCATAAATGGGGTTTTTTTTTTAAACACTAAGGTATAATATTTACATAGGCAAGTTCAAAACTCCTATGTACAACTCAAGAATTTTTTAACATGTAGATGGTTATATAACTACCACCCAGACCAATATACAGAACTGATTATAAATTGCAGAAGCAACATATGACTATATCCTCCTTGTAAATCATTAAAACATGACATGTAGTCCTGGCTGGTGCACAGTTGGCTGAGTATCAACCCATGCACCAAAAGATCACAGCTTCGATTCCTGGTCAAGGCACATACCAGGTTGCAGGTTCAGTCCCAAGTTGGGTGCTTGCAGGAGGCAACCTAATTGATGTTTTTCTTTCACATTAATGTTTCCTTCTCTTTCTCCCCCACCTGTCCCTTTCTCTCTCTCAAATCAATTTTAAAATATATATCTATTTTAAAATGACAATGTTTCGGGTTCAATCCCTGTTCAGGGCAAGTATGAAAAGCAACGGGTCAATTGCTGACAAAACTGACACAGCTTAGCATCTATCCAACATTTTTACTTTATATATTACTGGTCTAGTCTAATCCAATTTTTTTCCTCCCTGCATGATTTTAAAACTACAGCTTATGTAATAATGAATTAGTCTGCAATAAAATACAACTGACCCCTGACATTGGCCTCCCTTTTGCCATACATACAAAAGTGCTCATGGTCATAATTTAGTGTGTGTCCAGAAGCAGAGTATCCCCTCAGTATCCCCAGGCCTTCAGCTAGACACCAGGACAAAACAGGTTTAGGGTCTTTTTCCTTGAACACTGTCTTCCACCAATCCCTACCTGCTCTCTCCTAATTTCTCTAAGTTTCTTAATTTCTTCCCAATATTATTGCAACCATTTTCACAAACACTATTAATTTTTCCAATTTCCATTGCCAAATCCAAATCCTAAGATTCTGCTTCTTACATATTTCTAAAATTAACCCCCTTTTCTTCTATGCCCTAGATTAGGCTCTCAGCTTTACTCTTCTCAACTATCACATCATCCTAATTCTTCTCCCTGCTTCTAATCCAGGAGGATTATTTTGGGAGAAGTACAGAAAGAACTTCCAAACAGGAAAAATTCCTCCTGCCATCAGAAAGAAGGTAAGAACTGTCAAACATATATTAAACCCTCCTATATAACAAAAGCCTAATATGCAAATCGACTGAAAGGCAGAACAAGTGGGGGGGGGGGGGGGGAGCCGGGCCAGCAAGCAGGGCAGCACCAGGTCAGCCAAGGCCGGCGTCAGAGGGCAGAGGGGAGGGACGACAGCAACTAGCAGTGTCAGAGAGGCAATTGGGGGGTGGGGCAGACTGCTCACTGGCCAGTGCTGTCCCCCGATTGGCGACTGGCGTGCAGGTCACTTCCCATAGAAAAAGGCCAGACTGTGGCATCTCCCAAGGGTTCCTGGTCTGCAAGAGGGCACAGGCCGGGTTAAGGGACTCCCCCACCCCCACCCCAGTGCACGAATTTTCGTGCACTGGGCCTCTAATCAGATTTATAAACTGTGAAAAATAAAACATGCAATAAGTTTACATCTTTCATCAAGATGATTTTTGCCCATCTTAAGTCTCACATAAAGACTTAACATAAAATTTGTTACCTATGCATGGTAATGGATTTTAACCACATTTATAGTGGTAATCTTTTCATAATATACACAAATATCAAATCATTATGTTATACATAATGTTAGTGTCAATTAAAGCTCCATTTTAAAATGAAAGAGAAAAAAGAGAGGCAGGGAGGGGGAGGGAGGGAAGAGAAGGAGGGAGAGGGGAAGGGAGGAATGAAGGACAGACGGACAGACGAAGGAACGAACACACGTGCCAGTGTAGCTCAGTTAGATGGAGTGTCATCCCTATGCAGTAACCAAAGATTTTCAGGTTCAATCCCTGGTCGAGGCACATTCGGAAAGCAACAGATCAATGTTTCTCTCTCACATCGATGTTTCCCTTTCCCCATCCCTTTCTCTCTCTCTCTACAATCAATAAAAAACATGTCCTTGGTGAACATTGGGGGGGGGGCAGGGGGGGGGAGATAATACTATTAAGTTCAAGTTATCTTCACCTTAACCATTCAGTTGTATTTTACTTTTAGTCCTACATACTTCTCCCCTATGTAAATTCAAACACCTTACTGTCACCAGAGTGATCTATCTAAAATGCTAGACAAAATGCTTATTTATTCTTATAGCACCCTTCAGTGGCATACCTATATGCTAAATCAAGTTCATGGTCCTTACACAGCATACAAAGATCTTCATTATTAGGCCCTAGTGACTCTCTACTCCTTACACCTCATACTTTGCAGTTCTCTAATGTGCTCTAAATATACCAATTTTACCATATTCTGTCATGACATTTAATACTGTATCCACCAGATCTGGAATGGTCCTCTTAGTCATTTGGCAAATTCATGGCCCTTTTTCAAAATCACATTTAGCTGTCCCCTGTTCTCTGCACATTTCATCCTTACTCTCCTTCAAATAGAATTCATTATCTCCTCCTCCTAACTTGTTCAAGAATTTTATTCATCACATTTTTCTGTGTTATATATCTATCTTCACATGACACCTGTCTTGAAGACAGGAACCAATTCTCATCCATCTCTGTAGCCTCAGCATATAGCATAGTTTCTAGCATGTACTCAATTAGTAAATATTTAATGAAGTGAAATTTCCCTTAAAGAGATCACAGTTTAATAAGTACTCTTGGTCAATTGCTCATTCACTATACAATTGTACAAACTGACCCAATTAGCATCTATCCAGCATTTTTACTTTATACATTATTGATCTGTTCTAATCCAATTTTTCCCTCCCTACATGATTTTCAAAACTGTATCTTATATAATAATGAATTAGTCTGCAGTAAAATACAACCAGGTAGCATGGCAAGGAGTAAAAACTGTCTACTCCCATAGTTTTTACTTAATAATCTTGATCACTGAATCTTAAAAATCTACTAGAATAAAATAAAAAGTCGTGCTGCTCCTTTGCTAAAAAGTCAATATACGCAAAAAAAAAGAGGACACATAAGAAACCTCAACCCCAGAAGTTTTATTTTATTCTAAATAAATGAGATTTTGTAACTGATCTTTTGCATCATCTATAAATGGAGCTTTCACTTTTTTAGTGTATAAACTGGTTCCCTTACCTGGTGTTTGTTGTCTTTCTGTTTCCTACATCTTAAGAAACAACAACCTGGCACCATTGTTGGTTTCTGTTTCAATAAGGTCAATCTTTTCCACCAGGATAAAAATCCATGGGGCAAAAGGACTACATTTTTAAAAAATAACTGAACTGTTCATCTCTCAACTGTCACTTGGAATTCTGAATGCTGGGTACGAAGGGGTTAAAGAAAGGTAAAAATGAAAAGACATTATACTAATCTTTATCTCTTCTTTTATTAGCAATAACAGAGAAATTACCATAAAAAGTCAAAGAGGTCGTTCTTTGGTTTGCCAAGATGAAATAAGTGAGAACTACCACCATAAACATAACACCAGTCATACGATTTCTACAATATTTTAAAATAAAAAAGAGAGTTTTCAGAAGAGAAAAATTCTAAGAATTATCAAAGAGCAAGTCTTTAGTACCATAAAATGAGTTTCCACTCTTATTGAAATCACACCAGGAGGCGTCCCACATCCCACTGTGCAAGGAGGCACCCCATGGGCTGCCACGGGAGTCAGGCAGGACCCACACTGTGGGCGGCCAGGACCCGCGCCTGACTTCCCCCCCAGGTCTCCCCAGCGCCCCTGCTTGTGTCCGTTCCAGGCTGCCAGGGCTACCAGGCCGACTGGGGCAGGCCCCCGTGTCTCAGTCTCTACTCCCAGTCTCACCTACATGTGCAACCTCCTGTCTGGTTGTAACCGTTAAGACATCCCAGCTAATTTGCATATTACCTCTTTATATATATATTAGGACCCCAACTCATGAAATCAAGGAAGACTCAGACCTGGTGTGCTGTGGGACGCAGTGTCAAGTCCCCACCCACCCACACACGCCTTGCTGTACAGGCAGCCTCCTGGTGAACCATCCTTGGTCATTACAGCGTTAGGGCCACTGGGTTTTTATAATATAGACTAGAGGCCCGGTGCACAATATTCGTGCACTGAGTGGGAGTGGGGGGTGGGGAGTGGGGTGGTATCCCTCAGCCCAACCTCACCCTTTCCAATCTGGGACCTCTTGAGGGATGTCCACCTGCCTGGTGGGATCGGGCCTAAACGGGCAGTCAGATTAAACGTTACTCAGCAAACTATTTCCGATGATTTACAAGCAATGGGAAAGATTTTAAAGGAAGGAAAACGGGTGCCACATCAATTGAACAAAAGACATGAAAAACCGAAAAGTCATCAGTAAAATGTTGCTTCAATAGCATGAACGAAAGTCTCTTTTGCATTGAATTGTGACTGGCAATGAAAAGTGGATTTATTTTGAGAATCCCAAACGCACAAAATCATGGGTTGATCCAGATCAACCATCAACATCAACTGCAAGGCCAAATTGCTTCAGAAAGAAGAAAACGCTCTGCATTTGGTGGGATCAGGAAGGTGTGGTGTATTATGAGCTTATAAAACCAGGTGAAATCGTTAATACTGATCGCTACCAACAATAAATAATCAACTTGAACCACGCTTTGATCAAGAAATGACCAGAATGTGCCAGAAGACAGGGCAAAGTAATTTTGCTTCATGATGACGCACCATCACACACTTCAAAACCAGTTAAAAGATCTTGCCTGGGAAGTATTAACCCGCCCACTATATTCACCAGACTTTGCTTCTTCAGACTACCACTTATTCCAATCGATGGCACACGTGCTTCTGAGCAGCACTTCAAAACATACGAAGAAGTGGAAAATTGGGTCTCTGAATGGCTTGCCTCAAAACAAGGAAAGATCTATTGGGACAGTATCCACAAATTACCTGAAATATGGGGAAAACGTGTAGCTAGCAATGGACATTACTTTGAATAAAGCATTTTTGATGTTTCTTTTGAAATTATCTTTTCTTTTATTACAAAATTCGCATTATTAACCGATACATCTAGTAATATCATATTGAAGGGAGGAGAAAAATAAGTGGATTATCCTATAAAGATTTTAGCAAAATACTTCTAAAATACTTCCACAGTACTTGGTACAGCTACTTACACCAATTCAATACCTGCATAAATGTGAATTATAAAAAGTAGGCACCTGCTGAAAGAAGCGCTATCATTTGCAATAACTTACATATCAACTTCTAATAAGTGTGTTCTAAAAATTTAATGGTATTAGAAACACATGCCAAACTTCTATTATAATGTGTCCTCTAATATCAAGCGTTTTTAGAATATTTTTTAACACTGAAATTTGAAGAGTTGTGTAGGAGAAGAGTATGAAGGCAACCCTCAGGAACAGACATAAAATGGATGTTGCCTGGGGCTCTAATTTATTAAGGTACTAGAGGCACAGTGCACAGATTCATGCACCAGGTGGGGTCCCTCAGCCTGGCCTGCAGACATCCCCCAAGGGGTCCCAGATTATGAGAGGGAGGAGGCCAGGCCAAGGGACCCCACCAGTGCATGATCGGGGACGGGGAGGGACCACGAGAGGGCCCTAGGATGTGTCCAGCCCATCTCGCCCAGTCCCGATAGGCTGGACCCCAGCAGCAAGCTAACCTACCGGTCGGAGAGACTACCCCTGTTGATCAGTACATGTCACAGCGACTGGTTGAATGAAAGGTTGGACACTTAGCATATTAGGCTTTTATTATATAGCATGCTTATTCAGGCAACTATAGTTTTGATGGCTTGCTATAAATATAGAAAAAATATTATGGCAATATGGGGTGGAAATGAGATGGAAAAAATAAATATTCTAAGGGAAAGATATGGAAGTTTAAAATAACTAGGCTACACACTATTCATAAACTTAACCATTTAAATCTAACCAAGTTTATGATGTAAATAAAATGTGAAAGACTTGGCATGAAAGGTTTCAGAAAGGTTAAGCAATTTGATCAACATCACTGCTTTAAGTGCTGGCATTAAGTTTCAAACCCATTCTCTCTCTCTCTCCCTCTTTTTTTTAATTGATTTCAGAGAAGAGAGAGGGAATGAGAGATAGAAACATCAATGATGAGAATCTGATCAGTTGCCTCCTGCACATCCCCTACTGGGATCAAGCCAGCAACATGGGCATGTACCCTGACTGGGAATCGAACCATGACCTACCTCCTGATTCATAGGTCAGTGCTGAACCACTGAGCCATACTGGCTGAGACAAACCCATTCTCCTTTTAGGGAACTATGCTGCCTTAAAGAATGTGAAGCTAAAAGTCTGATGACTTTTATCCTAAGAGCCAAATGCATCAAAATAACTTAAAACATTCTTTTTATGCATCCTATTATATTTTTATTTCCTTTGGTGGGAAGGAGGGATGCTTTAGAAGCATGTTAGCATTAACTTCCTTTTAGGAAGTAAAGTTGTATTTTCCTTAGTTTGGGTATTTAATAAGCACAAGAACAACAGAAATACAATCAATATTTTTCAAAGTAAATGAACTGGTTACTATTTAAGAAGCAGATCTTGTTATATACTGGATATTTCTACCTTGTAACTTACCTGTTCAGAAACAAGGGTCTGTAGCTTCTGAACTTCTAATTGTAATGCTTTGTTCTGGTCACTTAAAATCTGGAAGAAAGAATCTCAATTTACTGTTTTATTAAGAAAAGGTAACAATGCAATAATTTGAGTAAGTTTTTTTTTTTAAATCAAACCCATATTATTGCTTTAAGTACTAATAAAGTGGCAGGTGAATTATACACTAATGTACATAAGAATGCAAATCTCACACGGCTTCTGTTTCCAGTTTTAATGAATACATTCCAGAGTACAAGAATACAGTACTAGTATAAAGTACATGTACAATAATCTCTAAAACAAAGTCTAAGAGTCCCCTATTTCAGTCATGTAGTTTATCCCAAAACACTGTTAACACTGCGCTTTGAACTGCTTTCATGTATATTTCATAAGTGAGTACTAGTAAATGAAATCCCCCAAGAAGCAAATCATACTACACAGAGATGCACCCTGGGAATCAGAATGCTTTACAGAACTCAAGCTGGGTGGCCAGACCAAAAACTAACACTGCATCAACATCATAGGCAGACAGAACCATCACAAACTACCAACTGAAAACTGTAGAGAAAAGGCAAGAGCAAAACAAATTTCAAGTCTGTTGCAAGAAGAAATAAGTTAATCTAGGCTTGTATAAGTCCCCAAATAAACTCTAGAAACACTGTTTCAAAGTCATTACACATAAAAGTAGTATTTCTAGATTCACTTCAACTGAAAACTATTACAAAGTTGTTAAAAAAAAAAAGCTTAATCACACACCTTAAATTCTTCCATTTTATTTGAAATTTCACACTGAAGCTGCTCTTCAAGCAGTCTTATTTTATCATCCTTAACACGAATACTATGAGAAAAAAAATAAATTTAAAGCACATACTATATTCAGAAAGTGTACATAAATTATGTGCACAGCTATCAGGTATAAGCAGCAATATTTCCTGTAATTACACTTGGACGTAAATGTATGAATGACTCCATGTACAACAATACATTAATTACCTTTTATGCATTTTCTCCAGTTCATGCGCAGCAGCAGCCTGTGTTTAAAATGAGATGAGAATTATGTCATTTCTCAGACAATACTCTAAATTATTTTTTTACTTGTTTTTACATATTAAAAAGTTACATTTTGACATATTTGAAGTAAAATTAAAGCAATATCAATACACTTTGCTATCCAATATTTTGTACTTTTTACTGATCAACTTTTATCCTAATAATAAAAAGATACGTCCTTTTTTAATTAAATGGTAGAAAGCTAGAACAAACCAGCACATTAAGAGTGTTTTAACTATTCCTCTGATATATCAAAAGTGGTCAATTCTTTGGATTGAACATTAATTTCAATCTGAAAATAATTACTATCTAGATGGGTTGTGAGAGGCATAGAAAAATAGAAGAGGCTTTCAACAACATACCATGCAGCCAGACCCGAGTAACCATTATATTTATTTACTACCTACATGAGTAAAATTAGAGGCTGCAATACAAATAAAAATAAGTAGACAAACTGAAATTCTGCAGTAAATGCTTAAAAAGCAATAAAGATCTACCTGTTCATTTGCCAAGGCCTGTAATTTTTGTACTTCAGCTTTTAATAAGAAATTCATATTCTGTATATCCTAGAACAAGAAGGAAAAATAGAAATACTTAATATAATTGACTTTGAAGCTTGCAAAACACTCTTCTACTTAAACAAAGGTCTCAAAGCAAAAGTCTCAAATTATAATTTCTTAAATGAGAAAGAAAAACCATCAATTCCTGATGTTTAATGTAGTTCCCAAATTATTGTCAATTATATCACGAGAGAAAAACCTTTAAACTTTTCCTCTTAGAGGGCTAAAAAGGATTTTGTAGTTTAGAAAAGAGATACTTTTCAGATGAATTAGAGTATTTTCTTTTTTTAAATATATTTTTATTGATTTCAGAGAATAAGGGAGAGGGAAAGAGAGAGAGAAAAGTCAAAGATGAGAGAAAATCATTTATCAACTGCCTCCTGCACATCCCCTACCAGGGATCAAGCCTGCAACCCAGGCATGTGCCCTTGACCAGAATCGAACCTGGGACCCTTCAGTCCACAGGCCGACGCTCTATCCACTGAGCCAAACTGACTAAGGCTAGAGTATTTTCTTCTTCATAAACACATATACTGATTATAAGATCAGGGTAACTGAATGACTAAAATACTGCAGCCATTAATAATAATTACTGTACCTTAAGTTCCTCCTCTTTACTTGTTAAATGATCATGTTCATTTGCTAAAGAATCTTCAGTCTGTTTTATCTGCTTATCCTTTTCTGCAATCCTTTAACGGGAAATACATTTGTACATTCGATAAATATTCAGAAGTCAAACCACAAATCAGAGCAGTTTCTCACATAACCTATACCTTCCATTTCTATAGTCCCCATTTCAGTTTAGGAATAATTGTCATACACATTACTACAGCTCCTTAAAATACCTACCCCTATTTTAAAACTTGAGGTCAAATAAGAAACTTTTTTAAACTCACAACCCTGGCAATGTCAAACCTGAGTTTAAGGCTTCTGAACTCAATTACACAATATACAAAAACACAGAATTCCGTTTTGGTCACCACCTCATAGTTAGATACAGAGTACCTGCAACTACTCATCAGACACAAAAACTAACTTCCACTGACCTCAAATCATAGTTATCTCTCTCACATAACTAACTGCTCAAGCCCAAGTGAAAAAAATTCCCCAATTCTTTTTATGATGAAGACAAACGCACAGAACGTTTAACTTTTTCAGGAACCAAATCATTGAGAGGGACAGGGCCAGGCAAGAGGATGAGAGTTGCTTCAAATTTAGTTGCATTTTCTGAACAGGTTAGAATATTAATTTAATCCTAAATACTGAATCTAGCAGGTAACCAGTTGATAGTGACTAAGCAATTGTAAGAGAAATGTAGACAGGCAGGCTTACACTTTATGTAATTCTTCTGCTAGAACTGAAGCAGAGGTCTAAGAAAGAAAAACAGTGTCAACATATAAGCATTTAGGACAAAGTTTAAAAGTTTTACAATAATAATTAAAAATTAAAATAAATTAAAGTATATAAAATTACTAAGGCATCATCTGGCCAATAACAAGTGTTTATTAAATAGTAGCTATAATTTTGAAGGCAAATTTGATCACCAACAATCAACAAAGAAACAAAACATCGGGAAAATAGCCATGAAGTTCATTTTTCATCCCTGTACTTCTTTTCCTTAGTAACGATTTCCAATTATGAAATGATAACAGTTCATGATTAAGGTAAGAATTAAACTTTTTGGTAATACCCATGCTCATCTTTACTTTTTAAAAGGTATTTATAGCATCCCTTAAATATTTAATTCCTGATAAATTTTCTAGACCTCTCTTTCAGCTAAGAACTTGGATTTTAACCAAATTTGAATTGATAATTTATATATACATACACATCCATAAACACACAAACATCCTTCCCTGTATTAAATAATTCTTCCTAATTAATTTTAGACTACAGTTTCTACAAAGAAAGCAAATAGGGGGTGAGGGTGGGGAAAAATGTTTGCTATCTCAAAGTTTTAGGACTTTAAATTTGCCTGAAACTTTAAAAAACAAGTTTTTAATGTTAAAACTACTTTTTATATAGAAAGGTGACTTCTATTCCAAGCTAATCCTTTTTCTATAATTTTTAGAATTTTAAAACTAAAAAATTAAAATTCACAATATGTATATAATGGAAACAAGTATTGGAAGTTTTTTTCTTTTTTCTCACTGTTGTATTATTTATATTCCAAAGACTATATCTACCTATCTACCATAATAAAAAGATATATCCTTTTTTAATTAAATGGTACAAGGCTAAACCAAATCAGCACATTAAGAGTATTTTAACTGTTCCTCTGATATCTCAAAAATAGTCAATTCTTTGGATCCAACATTAATTTCAGCAAGAAAATAGTTAATACCTAGATGGGTTACATTAAAATTGCTAAAGAAAAGCAGGTCTTGTAATACCACTTGCAAAACTTTGGAAGGTTTCTCCACTCACTAAACTGAAATATAAATCTTAAAATGACCCTTTTGCACATATGATGAGTTATAATCAGCATGCTGCTACCACCTGAGGGAATATAAAATTTTCCTTTATGTCTAGTCAATAGTAGAGAACACTTCTAACAGATAAATTACTATTCTTGACACTATTTGGCCAATTCCTCCTGTTTTGTGACAGAACTGTGAACATTTTTTCTTCCTATGGCAAAAACTCTCTAACCCACCTCTCAACTAGCTGAATTTGAATTTCTTATTGTTTCTGATTATGATTATCAGAAAGTTTAGCACTCAGGATCATGAGTGCTGATTCAATGACTAGTCTCCCAACGACTAATCCAGCGCCCAGCACTCAACAGGCACTCAGAAGATTAGTTACACAGCTAGGAAGCTATTAGTAATGATGAACAATAAGAGAGCACCATTACCTGGGCTGCTATCTGGGAGTGGAATTGCTGAATTTGAGCTTTCAAAGCCTCATTCTGCTCCAAAATATCCTTTCATAAATAGCAACCAAAAAGGAGAGAGGGAAAAGTGCGGTGTTACTAAATACACTAATGCACACAAACAAAATGAGCTACACATACATGTGTTTCTCTTTAGAAAGGCATTCTTTGATTCCAAAAGACGTCATTTTACAACAATAATGATTAGGCATTCTTCTAAGAGAGTTAATTTACAAGGTAGAAACTAAGAATATGTTGTGTTGTTCCTAGTCTAGTACAAAAATCCAAAGACTGTGGGTGAGGACATCTTTAAGTATATATTCAAAAACACCATACTGTGACAAATGCTCAAAAATTAAGTTTTAATTATTCATCACCACTGCAGAATTAGGACAAGGCAAACTATCCTCCCTCTTCTATTCAGATACATCCAATTCCTGCCCACCTTTATTTCTTAAAAGAGAGAAAACTAGATACCTGAACTTGCATTTGTAGAGACTCTTCTTTATTCACCCTTTTTTGCTCCAATTCCATTAACTGCATTAGTCTTTGCTCCAATTGCTGTTTTGATACCAACGTATCCGTAAGCTTACTATGCAGACTCTGTACTTCATTTTCTTTGGCCACAAATTTACTCTGTAAATCTGTAACAAAGCATTGTATTTTACAAAGGTCTCTTCCTTTCCTGGTTACTGATACTCATCTTTATTTAGTGTAGACATTATCTCCTCTGGAAAACCCTCCTTGAATGTCTCCTCTGCTCCCTCTTTCCTGTCAGCATATGAACAGTCTATGTGCTCACTTTTAATCACAGTACCTGCCACACCATACTAACTCGTCGTCTCACCCAGCTTTTTGAAATCAGAGATTACCTTTTCTGAATCCAGAACTGTGACCAATGCTGAGCAGACAGCACATACATATTCAATAAACATGTTAACTGAATAGTACATGATGCTTAAAACTATTATAGCATTTCTTTTTATTGATTTTTTTTTTTTTAGAGAGAGAGAGAGAGAGAGAAACAGCACTGGAGAAGCAAAACATCAATCGGCTTCCTCCTGCATGCCCTCTAGAGTGGACTGATCTTACAGCCCTGGCATGTACCCTGACCTGACCCAGAATTGAACTGGCGACCTTTCTGTGTATGAGACGCTGCCAAACTGAGCCACACTGGCCAGGGCTATACTATTTCTTGATTTCCAATGACCTTTTAGTAAGTACTTTAGTAAGTTATTTAGTGAATTTCTTATAAATTCCCTGTACTCTTCTACCTGGAAAGCAGAGAAAGAAGCTGAAAGTTGAGAAATGTCCTGGTATAAGATGAAGTAAAAATTTTCTGTCTGCTTCTTTCTAATAACGTCAAGACGGGAAAAAAAAGAGAGAAAGGAAGAGAAATAAACTATCCTTGATGCAATCATAAGTAAATGTAAGTCCAAATCACAAGAAATTAAGACAAAATGAATGGTGACATGATCACTAACTTGGAGAAAGAGAAGGGGTTCTGGAAACCCAGAAAGGTTCAGGAAATCACAATACCAGGCATTATGAGAGCTGCCTCCTGGCCCCATAACACAATGAAGCCCAAAACAGGGAGAATAGAGAGGGAAATAGAGGGAAGAAGAAGGAATGTGTATTTGTGCGCATTACATACATATGTTTTCAGAAAGATTAGATGTTTCTTCCTTAAGAAGATACTAATATCAGAATGGAACACAATTCATAAAAGAGCTCCTGAAAATTAAAGACATAATAATAATGTCCAGGTTTAGAACTCAGAAGAGCATAATATTTCTTATCAGCAACAGAAGTTAAATCTGTGGAAAAATTATTTCCAACCCAGAACTCTACATCTAATCATCTAGTCAAACTATAAAGCAAGCATGAAAGTAGAAAGAATAAAAACATTTTCAGATATACAAACATATGCACTTCAAGGCTTATTTTTGTGAAGCTACTAAAACATTTGCTATTGCGGAGTGCCAGTCTCTATACACTGTTGGGTTATTACTATCACTTTAGTTAAAAAATATGTACACAGAAGAAAGGAAGATGGCTGCCGATGGGAAGGCAGACTGAAAGACAGTGAGAGAGAGAGAGAAGGAACGGAGAGTGTGTGGATGTTCCAAGCGTAGAAATTTGTGGGTGTGCAACAGCTATACTCCAGAGGACTGTTGGAGAACCCGAATGGGGCTCCCTTAACCGGGCGCTGCCTCCACTGCCGCTGAAATCTCTCCCAGAACTGCGGACACGGCTGAAGGGACCGAGCCATCTTCGGTGACTGTTACAAGAAATGTATACATCCAGGGATACTGCAAACAGGTCACCCAGGGACCAGCCAGGAACCGAGGAACACCGGAGCTCAAATCAAGAATACGTGGACCTAAACGAGCCCTGCACCTTCTCATGGAAAGGAGAGAAAAAACTATATAACCAGATACCCAGAGAAGATAGATCATGGGGAGACAAAGAAACAGCCCGCATATGAAAGAAAAACAGGCATCACCAGAAAGGGAAGTAAATGAAATGGAGGCAAGTAACTTGTCGGAGAAAGAATTCAGGGAAATGATCATAAGGTGGATGAAAAGAATGGAAGACAAATTTGACAGTATGTGTAAGAACCAAGAGGAAATGAAGAAGAACCAAGAGGAAATGAAAAACGACATCACTGCTATGAAGAACTCAATAGAAAGCATCAAGAGGAGACTAGAAGAAGGAGAGGACCGCATCAGTGAGCTAGAAGACAAGGTAGAAAAAAATACCCAAGCAGAGCAGCGCCTAGAAAAAAGAATTAAAAAGCAGGAGGAGAGCCTAAGAGAACTTTGGGACAACACAAAACGAAACAACATACGCATAATAGGGGAGCCAGAAGGCAAGGAAACTGAACAAGGAATAGAAAACTTGTTTGAAGAAATAATGACAGAAAACTTCCCTGAAATAGGGAAGAAAAAACCCACGCAAATCCAAGAAGCCCATAAAGTTCCAATCAAAATGAACCCCAAAAGACCAACGCCAAGGCACATTATAATTAAATTGGCAAACACCAATGACAAAGAAAGAATCTTAAAAGCGGCCAGAGAGAGACAGAAAGTTACCTACAAAGGCTCCCCAATCAGACTAGCTACTGATTTCTCAACAGAAACACATCAGGCAAGAAGGGAATGGAATGAAATATACAAAGTCATGCAAAGGAAGGGTCTGAATCCAAGAATACTGTACCCAGCAAGGATATCAATCAAAATTGAGGGTGAAATTAGGAACTTCACAGACAAAAAAGGACTAAGGGAGTTTGTTACTACCAAACCAGCAATGCAAGAAATGTTAAAGGGCCTACTATAAAAAGTAAAAATAGGAAACGAAGAAGGAACACAAGGGTAAAGAATAAAAATGGCGACAAACAAGTATTTATCAATAATAACTTTAAATGTAAATGGATTAAATGCTCCAATCAAAAGACATAGGATAACTGAGTGGATAAGAAAACATGACCCACTTATCTCCTGTTTACAGGAAACCCACCTCAGAAAAAAAGATGCACAGACTGATGGTGAAAGGATGGAAAAATGTTTTACAGGCCAATGGAAATGAAAAAAAAGCTGGGGTAGCAATACTCATATCTGACAAATTAGATCTCAAAGTGAAGGACATAAAAAGAGATAAGGAAGGCCACTTCATTATACTAAAGGGAGCCATTCAACAAGAAGAAATAACTCTGGTAAACATACATGCACCCAATATAGGAGCACCCAAATACATAAAAAAACTTCTGGAAGATATCAAGGGAGAGATTGACAGCAATACAATCATAGCGGGGGACTTTAATACCCCACTATCACCGTTGGACAAATCCTCTAAACAAAAAATCAGCAAAGAAACATCAATCCTAAATGACTCACAAGAGCAGATGGACTTAATAGACATCAGAACACTTCACCCCAAAGCCACAGAATATACATTCTTTTCAAGTGCACATGGGTCATTCTCAAAGATAGACCATATTTTGGGGCACAGGCAAAGTCTCTTCAAATTCAAGAAGATAGAAATCATATCAAGCATCTTCTCAGATCACAATGGCATACAACTGGAAATCAACTACAATAAAAACAATCCAAAAAAATC
>PVJC01017424.1:0-32397 GCA_004026665.1 Murina feae | reverse complement strand
GTGATGTACTCCTTTAGCTTTTTCTTGTCTGTGAAGCTCTTTATCTGACCATCAATTTTACATGATAGCCTTGCTGGGTAGAGTAATCTTGGTTGTAGGTTCCTGCTATTCATGACTTTGAATATTTCTTGCCATTCCCTTCTGGCCTGCATGGTTTCTGTTGAGAAATCAGCTGACAGTCGTATGGGTACTCCCTTGTTGGTAACTAACTGCTTTTCTCTTGCTGATTTCAATATTATCTTTGTCTTTTGCCCTTGGCATTTAATTATGATGTGTCATGTTGTGGTCCTCCTTGGATTCCTTTTGTTTGGGGTCCTTTGCGCTTCCTGGACTTGTAAGTCTATTTCTTTCACCAGGTAGGGGAAGTTTTCTGTCATTATTTCTTCAAATAGGTTTTCAATCTCTTGCTCTCTCTCTTCTTCTGGCACCCCTATAATTCTGATGTTGGTATGCTTAAAGTTGTCCCAGATGCTCCTTCCACTGTCTTCACACTTCTGGATTCTTTTTTCTTTTTTCTCTTTCAGTTGGGTGCTTTTTGCTTTTTCATGTTTCAAATCTTTGACTTGATCATTGCAAACCTCTAGTCTGCTATTGAAGGCTGGGAGCACAGTCTTGTTGTAGTTATCACTGGAAGGTATCACTCGGAGGAAATGACCTCCAGGCCTTTCTCCTCATTGTTTGGGGTTTGTAGCTTTTGGAGTTCGTCCCAGCTGCAGGCAGTCAGGCGCACAGCTTGAGCGGGGTTGTAAGTTGGGTGGGGCGGGGTCTCAGAATCACCAGGGCAGAGCAACCCGCAATGGCTGCCCCTTCACTGACTTCGTGGCTTCTCCCGGATTTGGCGTCTCCACGCCCTGGTGTCTGCGCGCCCGAGTCCCCGAGTCTCCTTGTCAGTGATCGCTGTGAACAGCTCTGTTAGAACACCACTGGTCTTCCACCCCGTTGCCTGATAGACCGCATCGCATTCAGTGCGACCCTGGAGTTTATAATCTCCTTCCAAGCCGCGGACCCAGGTGCTGCTGCCCCGTTTCGCCCGCATCGCCTCCGTTTCACACGCATCTGTTTCACGCGCATCCATACCTCTCAGTTTTGGCGCCGGGAACTTCTACTCAGTCTCCATGCACTCCTTCTCTTGCCTTCTAGTTGTAAAGCTTCCCCTCCTTTGGTTCTGGAGGATGGCCATTTATCTTTATAGTTGTATTTTTATAATGTAGTTGTGGGAGGCTGTGCATTTAGGTATATACCTCATGCCGCCATCTTGGTTCCCCCATGTTAGCTATTTTTAAAAATCAAGTCTATTCATAAATGTTGAACATTTGCCACCTTTGCAAATACTGACAGAGTATTTTTTGAGGCTTTGATAGAAATTCTAAGAGAAGAGTCCCAAAAATATTTTGAACATCAGCACCATCATTAGAATAACTGTACCTTCTCAGACTGATGAATTTGAAGGAGACAACACTCATTTGAGTGTAAAAGTTTGGTGTGTTGATTAACTTGGTCTCATTTTTTTTTATACTCTGGTTATTAGGGAGCATGTTCAAAGCTTATAGTTATAATATCAAGTTACCAATAATGAGAGTGTGATAAAAGCATAATTTTCTTTTGAACATAGTCATAACTAAAATATTTTGAGTTTTAATATTTCAAGGATTGATTTATAACTTACTGTTCATGCTAATGTACTTAAGAGTAAGTTACATATAGACTGAGATTAGAGATTCAAAAAGCATTGCTCCAAACTATCTTAAGCTCCAGGTCTAGTTAGGTTTCCTTTTCTACTCAAGAGAAGTAGATGGTCTGCTATAGCAATCCTCTTCTTGTAGATTGTAGATCCTCAGAAGTTGTTATCAATGCACTGATGAGGTCAGAATGAGGAAAATCAGTAACTGTCCGTAGTTGTTCCTCCCCATTCTGTAATTCTCTGCCTTTTTTGAGCAAGAAATTCAAAACTAGCTAAATCACTAGTCACTGGCCAGGACATTTTTCAGTGGTGGGGGTAGGAAGGATGCTTATTTCTTATATTGACCTCCCTTTTCTCTCAATTCTTTATTATTTCAGCTACTTTCCTGGACAATGTGAATGGATTTATTGCCCAGGGGATGCCATATCATCAGTTGCTGCCTCTGAGAAGAGTACAGGAAAAATTTTTATTTATGATGGTCGAGGAGATAACCAGCCACTTCATGTTTTTGACAAACTCCATACGTCACCTCTTACTCAAATACGGCTAAACCCAGTTTACAAAGCAATAGTGTCTTCTGACAAATCTGGAATGATTGAATACTGGACTGGGCCTCCCCATGAATATAAATTCCCCAAAAATGTGAACTGGGAATATAAAACTGACACAGATTTATATGAATTTGCCAAGTGCAAGGCTTATCCAACCAGCATATGTTTTTCACCTGATGGGAAGAAAATAGCTACAATTGGTTCTGATAGAAAAGTTAGGATTTTCAGGTTTTTAACTGGAAAACTCATGAGAGTTTTTGATGAATCACTAAGTGTAAGTGCAATTTAAATTTAATATATAAAAAATATTTTTTTTTCAAAAAATGTCTTTGTTTTGTGCTATTTAAAAGATATTTTTTCAGGATATTAAATTGATAACTAGTTATTTTCTCTTGGCACATTATAATATTCAATTGCCTGCTGTCTTGCATTGTTGCTCTTCAAAACTTTCTTCCCTAGGTTTATTTCTTCAGAGCCAATGATCCTTCTAGTATGTATCTGTTTTTGTTTCTGTTTTGTTTTGTTTGCAAGCTCATTTTCTTAAGATCTTCAGAACTCATTCTAAGCCACCTCTCTTCCCACTCTATTCACTCGTGTCTATCTATGACTATTCCCAAATTTATTTCTCCGGGTTTCTATTACGAACAGACCTGGTACTATCTTTTCTATTTTTCCTTTTTTTTCTATCTTTATGAATGGCATCGCAATCCATTAATTGCACAAGCCATAAACCTGAGTTATCCTTAACTCTGGTTCCTTACTCCTCTATTTAACTTATCATGAGTTCTGACAATTTTACTTTCTAAATATACTTAAAATCCATCCATTTCTTTTCAGCACATCTGTCACTACCATAGTTCACGATCTTTTGCCTGGCTTATAACATGATCTGCTAGTATGTAACCTGTTATCCATGCTACATGTAATTTTTTAAAAGCACATAATTGATTATGTCTTCCTTTGAACCTTTCAGTTACTTTCTGTTGTTCTTAGGATCAAGACCAAAGCAGTGGCCTGGATATAAATCTCTATAACATACATACTGTTCAGTCCCCTCTATTTCTTCATTATTGTCTTCAATGTTTGTTGAAATGATGGAACTAAATTATCAAGAACTCAGTATTAAAACCTACGTCAGGAGTTGATTCAGAATGAGAAAGTTTTTTAAAAAAGCAAAAAGCAAATGTCATTTAAATTAGTTACAATGCTAGTAACTAGTAAGTCACTGGATTTTCACAGTTCTGTGTCACGGGGACGTTTCTAACCAGTAAGAGCCCTTGTTTAAAAGACAAGAAATTTGATTAAATGGTGTGAAGTATCTTTTAGCATTTATTAGGCAGAATCACTGCATATGGACACACAGATGTGTCTCACAGAGGCCCTGCTAGTAAGGCTAGAATTCTGTAGTAGGATTCTGATGTACTTATCAGGTTAGATTAACTTAAAATAAATATATGGCCCAGCAGATGTGGCTCAGCGGTCAAGGTTTGACTCCTGGTCAGAGCACATGCCCAAATTGCTGGCTTGATCCCCAGTAGAGGGCACGCAGGAGGCAGCCAATCAATGATTCTCTGTCATTGATGCTTCTGTCTCATTCTCCGTCTCCTTTCCTCTCTGAAATCTATGGCAGATGGCCATCTACAAACTTAAAGTCTTAAAACTGAATCCTCTCTCTAACATCTAAGCTGTTTCTGACATATGAATATAGAAATCCGTAACAGATATTAGTCTCACAGATTGGAACTCTAATGACTAGGCTTTCTAGCTGGTCTATAAGACCGTTCCCTAACACACATACCTCCTTTTGATTTTTGGAGCATATTGTTCATTCCATATATAATAAAACTGGAGATTTCTAGTTAACACAGACATGAAAAAAAGAAGTAGATGGAACGTAAGTTTGCCTTATTTTCATCTGCAGTGGAGAACTACTTTTGAATTATGCTCTTTGATGCCCTAAGTGTCTGGAAAACTAAATGTAAAGATCATATATTCTGGGAGGCCTATAGTGTAATAATAGTAATTGGATGTGACCCTGTTTCTGTGTACTAATTATCTAAAAAAAATAAAAAATAAAAGTAGCCCTAACTGGTTTGGCTCAGTGGATAGAGCATCAACCTTGGACTGAAGGGTCCTGGATTCAGTTCCCCTCGGGCACGAGCCTGGGTTGTGGGCTTGATCCCCAGTAGGGGGCATGTAGGAGGTGGCCGTCTATATTTCTCTCTCATCGTTGATGTTTCTATCTCTCCCTCTCCCTTCCTCTCTGAAATCAATAAAATAAAATAATTTTTTAAAAGTAAACCAAATTTCCAAACTAAAGTACACCCATAAGAATAAGCATCTATCCTACATCATATTGACTAATGATTATAACTTATAGTTATAATCTATAAGTATTACTCCATGTCAAAACAACTTGAATATTTTCTGAAATAACATGAACTTGTTATACATTAATGAAATAATAAGAGTTTATTCATTCAGCAAGAATTGAATGCTGCCCTAGCTGGGTGGCTCAGTTGGTTAGAGCATGATCCCCTGCATCCTGCATGTGATCCCAGTCAGGTTGCACATCCTGGTTGGGGAGTGTTTCATCAATGTTTCTCTCTTTCTCCTGTTCCTCCTCCCCCTCCCCCTACTCCTCCTCCTCCTCCTCCTCCTCCTCTTCCTCTTCCTTCTCCATCCTTTCCCCCTCCTCCTCCTCCTTCCTTTCCACTCTCTCCCACCAGTTCCCTTTTCTCACTCTCACTCTCCATCTCTCTCCCTCCCTCTTCTCCATCTGTCTCTATAATCAATAAACATACCCTAGGGTGAGGGTTAAGAAAGAAAATTGAGTGCTTAGTATGTCTCCTCCTCCTCCCATTTCTCTCCTCCTCCTTTTCTCCCTCCTCCTCCCTCCCCCCTCCATTGAGCGCTGAGTATGTCAGGCCCTGTGATCCTTATATATAAGGACTTCATAGTCTGCAGCTACATCATCTAATATAGTCGCCACTAGCCACATGTGGCTCTTGAGTACTTGGTATGTGACTAGTTCAAATTGAGATAAACTGAAAGTATAAAATACAATTTCAAAGATTTAATATAAGAAAAAATGTAATTTTATCTTAATTTTATTGAATTGTTTAATGTTTAAATGTTAATATTTTGGATATGTTGAGTTAAATAAAACATTAATTTTACCTATTTCATTTTTGTTTAATGTAGCTACTTGAAATTTTTAAATTATATGGTTTGCATTATATGTCTAATAGAAACTGATAGTCTGTACCTTATAAATGGCAGCAGAAATATCCTAAAAGTATAATTACATTGACTTGTTTTTTTTAATTTAATTAGAAGAACCAGTTAGTGTAAATTATTTTTTATGATTGAAATAGTGTTTAGAATCCTCCATATGGGCTAATATAAATACACAAACTGTCAGTTGCTCTTAATGTATACTCCTATTTGAATTCGCATTCCCTTTATTATGTAGGTTTTTTTGTTAATAAATGGGTTGTTTCCTAGATGTTTACTGAACTACAGCAAATGAGGCAACAGCTACCAGACATGGAATTTGGCCGGCGAATGGCTGTAGAACGTGAGTTGGAGAAGGTGGATGCAGTGAGATTAATTAATATAGTTTTTGATGAAACTGGACACTTTGTGCTATATGGAACAATGCTGGGCATTAAAGTTATAAATGTAGAAACAAACCGGTAAGCTTTAATATGATGTATGTCTTTTTTTAAATGCATTTATTGGGGACCATTTCCTCCTCAGGAAAACAATGGAAGTTTTGTTTGTTCCAAGATAAGTGGAATGGTCCCAAATGCCTAAACTTAACCAAATGTTTTGACTGGATTTTCTGTGGTCTTTCTGTTGTTTATACTCTTATGGAAAAAGTTTCCACTCATGTTTGTGAAAGAAATGGAAAGAAGATATGCATAGTTTCAAGTGGTTATTGTTGTTGTTTTTTTTAACAAGTTATAGTCTGTCTTTTGATTATTGATTTAAATTAGTCTGGCTCATGTTAAATGTTGCCAAATATTTTAACCACAGAATTCGGCATTACATCCTGCTAGACATAAAATCAGAACTTAAAATGCATGAAACCACAATAAGCCTTTTGTGCAAACAGTCCATTTGGTTTTAGTTCAGAAAGCTACAATCAGATACTATCACTGAAGGTAAGTAAAAAGAACTTAAAAGTATATTTTAAGGAGAAAAAATCTTATGCTGTACATTCTCACATATAAGCAAATTTATATTTAGTTCTTAGCAATACAAAAATCTTTGAAGGTTTGCACATAGACTAAAATAATGGGGATAGGTTAAAACTATATGACTGAATGATTGCATTTTTTTAACCTGAAAATTATAGCTCCTTACCAATTTTAAGTAGCTTTTTTTTGGTGGTGAGGTGGGTAAAGAAACACTTAAAAAAATCTTTCATTAGTGATTTTGTACAAAGATAAAGGATAGCTGATTCCCAGCTTTTATCTGTAAAGTTGTTATGATTGGAATTAGGTCTGAAAGTTTTATTGTATGAAACGTCGTGTTTTCCAGGTGTGTGCGGATCTTAGGCAAGCAAGAAAATATTAGGGTGATGCAGTTGGCTTTGTTCCAGGGAATAGCCAAGAAACACCGTGCGGCAACTACCATAGAAATGAAAGCTTCCGAAAACCCTGTTCTCCAGAACATTCAGGCTGACCCAACAATAGTCTGCACGTCTTTCAAAAAGAACAGGTTTTACATGGTATGTGGAAGCACTAAAAGATGTTTCTTCAGTGTTTCTTCCAGTGTGGTTGGAGTTTTCTCTTCTTGGCTTGTGCTTTCAACTGAAGAGAATGTTGGCAGTAATAGACTTTCTAAACAACCAGGATACTATCTTACAACATTAATATTGTAGAATGTTTAACTAGGACTTGATTATAAGTATTCTGTGCCCTTTTCTATTCTGTTTTGAAAATTTTTCAACCTGGCGTTTATAACTATTTGTGTTGTCTAAGATAATAGGAAGTAAGTGGTTTTGGTAATAATTGAAGCCAAAATAGTCTTTACTATGGGGCTTTAAAAATTATTGTGTTTTTATTATTTTACAATTTTTGCTCTTGAACATAATTTATTTCCCCTGAACTTGCACTTTTTTTTTTAATCTAAACACATTTTTTAACCATTTGACTCCTTTTTAGTGTTGCTACTTTAGAACTGTATATTCCTGAGGAATATATTTTCCTAGTGAATTAAAAGTACTTTACATGTTCATTAAAATTGGGCTCAAAATCAAACTGTGAAGCTATCTAGAAGTAGCACTGTTGGAACTGTTCAGTCAAACAGAAAAATCTAAAGTATAGACCCTCTTGTCCTGTATTCTGTCCTTTATACTGCAGTCTGAGACTTTCTGAGACCCAAATGTGATTATAGCAGGTCCTCAAATATTATCATTTCCTTTTAACATTGATGAGGCGGGGGAGGAGGGGTGCGGAATTAATTCTCGGCTGGAACAAATGTCAGTGTGGAGTTTGCACATTCTTCCCATGTCTGTGGGTTTTCTTGCAGTACTCGTTTCCTCTCACATCACAGAGATGTGCACATTAGTTAACTGCATATCTGAATTGTCCCAGTCTGACTGAGTATAGGTGCGCACATGTCCTACATGGAACAGGGTCCTGTCTTGGTTGATTCCCGCCTTGAGCCTTGGGCTGCAGGAATAGGCTCCATCCACCCATCACCCTGAACTGGAATAAGCAGGTTATGAAATAATTATCTAACTGGTTCTTATTAATCTTTCTTTAATATATGTATAGCTCACATTTATTTCAATGTTTCATTTCAATGTTTAATATTTGAAGTGTTTTGGATCTTTATTTAGAAGTTGGGGTGATGTTTTTGTGATCAGAATACCATAGGAACTTAATTCATTTATATCAATTACCCTGTGGTAAAATTTATTTTGTTATACATTGTTTTGACTAAAGTCGCATTTCCAAGAACCTATCGATGACGTTAAGTGAGGACTTACTATATTTCTCGGCCTAACTCCCCAGCTGTCTGTATTAGCTGGCCTCCTACCTTAAAATTCTTCATTTTTAGGTCATTTGCTACATTAACCATATGAAACTTGATCTCATTTGTGATAAGTTGGTTATTCTTTTTATTTTCTTTTTCTTTATTGATTATAGTATTACATATAGAAACTGTGTCCTTATCCCCCATTGCCCCTCCACCCCACCCCTCTTAGTGTCTGTGTCCATTGGTTATGCTTATATGCATGCATACAAGTTCTTCGGTTGATCTTTCTCCCTTCCCCCTTCCTTCCCCCCACCTTCCCTTTGAGGTTTGATGGTCTGCTCCATGATGATCTGTCTCTGGATCTGTGTTTTTTTTCCATCATTTTATTCCACAAATGAGTGAGATCTGGTGATACTTATCTTTTTCTTATTTCACTTAGCATAATGCTCTCCAGGTCCATCCATGCTGTTGCAAATGGTAGGAGTTCCTTCCTTTAAACAGCAGCATAGTATTCCATTGTGTAGATGTACCAGTTTTCTAATCCACTCATCTGCTGATGGGCCCTTAGACTGATTCCAAATCTTAGCTATTGTGAATTGTGCTGCTATGAACATAGGGGTGCATATATCCTTTTTGACTGGTGTTTCTAGTTTCTTGGGATATAGTTCTACAAGTGGGATCACTGGTCAAATGGGAGTTCCATTTTTAGTTTTTTTGAGGCAACTTCATACTGTTCTCCACAGTGGCTGCACCAGTCTGCATTCCCAACAGCAGTGAACAAGGGTTCCTTTTTTCTTTGCATCCTCGCCAGCACTTGTCATTTGTAGATTTGTTGATGATAGCCATTCTGACAGGTGTGAGATGGTACTCATTGTTGTTTTGATTTGCATCTCTCGGATGATTAGCGTCTTTGAGCATGTTTTCATGTGTCTCTTGGCCTTCTGTATGGTTTTTTACATCTAAGCATTTGCACGTTATTCCTTTTGCCAGCTATACATACTAGTAAAACCCCCAACTTCTACACATAACTTTGGATCTCAGCTTGGAAGCCTTCTCTGACATCAAGTCTGGATTAGGTGTGCCTGGTTGTGTTGGTGTCACACTTTTGGAGTAATTTGATGGTTTTTTGGATTTTTTTTTTGGTTTCTGACACTGTCATCTCCTCCTCATCCTATATCCTATATAATAATCCTATATAATAAGAGAGGAATATGCTAATTAGCCATTACACCCTGAGGCATAATGACCAAGCACATCACGACCAGATCACGGATCAGCGTAAGGGTGGGCCAGTGAGGTACAAGTGGGCTGTGGAGAGGTACAGGAGGGGGCAGGGCAGCAAGCTATGAGGGGGTGGGGGGGAGTTACAGGAGGGTGGGGCAGCGGGTGGAGAGCTACAGGAGGGCTGCAGCGACCTACTAGCGCATGGATTCGTGCACAGGGCTACTAGTAATATAAAATCTGTAAATACAGGCACTACATTTCTTTTTCACTATTAAATCCACAAAGTTTGGTAAAGTGTTTGGCCCATTATAGTATATTCATTTATTCATCTGACATATAATAAGCAGCTGTGATGCTATTAAAGTTACCAGCATTTGGTACATGTAGGAAATAGCATTTCCCTACCCCAACCAAGCTTTTGACCTAGAATGGGTACATTCTTTTAAGGTGAGAATTTTTCTTACAACTTCCAAAGTCATTGCTAAAATTTTATTAATATATTAAATGAAAATAATTTTTCTTGTTTTTACCTGTAATTTAACTTTTAAAAAAAATATATTTTTATTTTTTACAGAGAGGAAGGGAGAGGGACAGAGAGTTAGAAACATTGATGAAAGAGAAACATCAATCAGCTGCCTCCTGCACACCCCCTACTGGGGATGTGCCCGCAACCAAGGTACATGCCCTTGACCGGAATCGAACCTGAGACCCTTGAGTCCGCAGGCTGACGCTCTATCCACTGAGCCAAATCGGTCAGGGCATAATTTAACTTTTTGAAGGTACAAATTAATCACAAAATATAATTCTTGATATGCACTAGAAACTAATTTTCCAGCCACTTTATTAAAAACTAATAAGTTTTCTTTTTCTTTCCCCAAAATTTACTTTTATATTGATTAAACCACAGATTTTCTCATAAACTTGGAATAGAAAAACAAAATTAAGTCCCTCACAGTGTGTTTTTATACAGCTAACATTTTCATGAATTATCTTTGAGGTTTATGGGATGTACATATTCTTAAGCAAAATTAAAATGGTCTACATACATTTTGATTCCTTTTTAAATCTAGTATCATGAAATAAAAGTAAAATTTTACAAAATTTGAACTTTAGTAGTTTCATATGTGAACTAAATCAAGATAATTTAAAGATTCATATAAATGGTAGGACAGACTTGCCATTATCCTTTGAAAACTGGAGAATAAGATGTGAAGGCAATCATGTCGTAACTTGGTTGTTTAACTGGAATCTATCCAAGTGGACCAAGGAATGCTATGAGGCAAGATAGGGCCGGCACAAGCTTTCCCCTCCTGAAACTCAATTGGCATCAGGTAGAGCTTTCTACTTACTGAGAGTCAAAAGAAACAGGTCTTGAGAAATCCAGAGTTTTAACAACTGAAAGGTTTCTCTCAATTCTCCTTACACCCTGAGAATCCTGAGATTTCTGCAACTTCACTCAGAATTTACATTCTTTCTCCCAAGCTTCAGGGTTTAGGTATATCAGATGGGGCTCTGCAAAAAAAAAAAAAAAGAAGTCAAGATTCATTACTGATTTGTCCGTGAGTCCTCATCCTACCTCGCCCAGGTCCTGTTCATAGTAATAACAAGTGTTAATATATACACAGGGCTCTCTACATGGTAAGCACTATTCTCTAAGCAGTTTGCACCCCTTCATTTAATGTTCGTGACAGGTCCATTTGGGGTAGTTCTTATTATTCCCATTTATGAATGAGGAAATGTAAGCAGTGAATTTACTTCCCCAAAGTCACATAACTCGTAAGTGACAGAGCTGGAATTCACACCCAGCGTTTCTAGTGCAAAGTAGGCAACAGGTGGCAGGTTAGGACATGCTAGAAGGCAGAAGTAGAACCCTATGTCAAAAAAAACCTGAATCTTGTTAAATATGTATATACTCAATTTCTGCTAAAATGATATTAAGTCTAACTTAAAATCATACTTTTTCATTTATAGATTACTTTCATATAAGTATAAAGTAATTTAACTGCCTTACACCCCCTTTGATAGGAAGTGACTCCTGAAATTTATTCTGATGTGAATTCATACCTTTCTCAAATATTTCATTAGAAATTAAATTTACTTGTTCATAAACTTTAAACAGATGGAAATTTTAATTCATTTACACATTTTTTATTTTCCTCCTTTAGTTTACCAAACGAGAACCAGAAGATACAAAAAGTGCAGATTCTGACCGAGATGTTTTTAATGAGAAACCTTCTAAAGAGGAAGTCATGGCAGCTACTCAGGCTGAAGGACCCAAACGAGTTTCAGACAGTGCCATTATCCACACAAGCATGGGAGACATTCACATCAAACTTTTCCCTGTTGAGTATGTTGTCTTAAACACCATTTTAAATGTGTATATTTGAAGAAACTGTGCAACTTAAAATTTTTGTTATTTTGACTTAATTTTGCAGAATTGAAATGTTTGATAGAGCATCAACCCTGAAATTTCTGATTTAACTGTTACTCTGGATATTTTTATACATATATACACATACTTAACAGGTTTAAAATACAAGGACAGAACGTCTTGGCTGTGAAAGTGATAAATGAAACTAAAAAGTTGTGCAAATGTATATTACTATTACCATTCACTGCACATCCCAACCATAAGATTTGTGGCTCGCTTATTATAACTGGTTTTCCTCTCAAAGCAATCCCTTAAGGGAGGATACTTATTTTTCCTTCCTGACATTTGCTAGACATCTCCTTTCTCTTCTTTAGACCCAGTAGCTGTGTTTTTGAAAACGAATTCCAATAAAACATAAGGGCTTCCATTGAGAAAGGGAAAATAGTATTCCGGACATTTTTAAAAGTCTGCAAAATGAGCATGCAATACCAAATACAGTAGTGTCTCTGGCTAGTCTTGATGCAAAAGGTGACATCTTTACAACTGATTTATCTTTGAATCCCCATCCTACCTAGTACCTTTATTTAAAAGTACTTATTTTGAATATGAATGTTTTATCCTGCCATACCTTGGTACTGAACTAGGTAGTTTTGCCCTAGCTGGTTTGGCTCAGCGGATAGAGCGTTGGCCTGTGGACCAAAGGGTCCCAGGTTCATTTCTGGTCAAGGGCATGTTCCTTGGTTGCAGGCTCCTTCCCAGCCCGAGCCCTGGTCAGGACTCAGACAGGAGGTAACCAGTCGATGTGTTTGTTTGGTTGCATTGATGTTTCTCTCCGTCTTTCCCTCTTCTACTCCCTAAAAGTCAATGGAAAATTTCGTGGGTGAGGATTAACAAAACAAAAAACAAGACGAACTAGGTATCTAGACTTCCTGGATCATCATTTCAAGTATTTAGAGCCCATGCACCCATTAAGGCTGTTGCTCCCTGATGTAGTTCATGCAGGATTATCCTGATTTTCCCCTCCAACCCCAGCTGTAAGAGCTATTACAGGATAATGACACCACATTAAATCACCCCAAGGGATTAGTTATTATTTAGAATGCTTCATACTCAGTGTGTCTGATTATCACTTAAAGTCGATTAAATTTAGGAGATAGCATTTTGGTGAATAAGTCGTTGGTCAGGAATGTGTCACTATAACCATAATACTGTTTTTATGAGAAAATTACCTTTCCTGGAAACTTAACCAATCATATATATAGCAAATGTATATATTTTAAGGTGCTATGGTGGTTGTTTTTATATTTTGGTTGTTGTTAATCCTTACTTGAGGATATTTTTCCATTTATTTTTAGAGAGAGTGGAAGGGAGGGGGAGAAACACCAATGTGAGAGAGACACATAGATTGCTTGCTTTCCACTTGCCCTGACTGGGGCAGGGAATCAAACCTGCAACTGAGGTAAGTGCCCTTGACCAGAATGGAGCCCAGGACCCTTCAGTGTGCTGGTCAATGCTCTATCCACTGAGCCAAACCAGCGAGGGCTATGGTTGTATTTTTTAAACTAACTTTGAAGTCTAAATATTGTTCAACTCAACTATAATAAGCAATCTTGATATAAAGATGCTACATTAAATAATAATATGCTACTAAACAATAATAAACTACTGTTATATGCCCTTTCAACTCTTATTTGTCCTCAGGTTAGAAGAGGTTATGAAAAAAAGACTGTCCTTCTGAAACATTCAGATGATATTGAAAACACCATTAGGAAGCAGAACTGCAAAGAAATTGTCTTAAATACTCTGAATAAGTTTCATATTTTTAATATATGTTTTACTGTAGGTGTCCCAAGACAGTGGAAAACTTCTGTGTTCACAGCAGAAATGGTTATTACAATGGACATACTTTTCACCGTATAATTAAGGTAGGTTATGCAAATTTTATCATTTAAGGCATAACAAGTGGTTTAAAAACCTAAGGCATATCATCCTCTCACACTTAGTTTATTAGAAAAGAAGAGTAAAAATGGACTGTGGAAGCCAAAAGAATGGTCGTGAATATCAAATCTAGAAAAGGACTGGAATAGTAGTGTGCCGTATTTTCCGGCGTATAAGATGACTTTTTAACCCAGGAAAATCTTCTCAAAAGTCGGGGGTCGTCAGTGGAGCCGGACGGAGACTGCAAATGTCTCCAGTCAGCTCCTTTTTGTGCCACATACGGTCTCCGTCCGGACTTTTTAACCCAGGAAAATCTTCTCAAAAGTTGGGGGTTGTCTTACACACCGAGTCATCTTACATGCCGGAAAATACGGTAATTACCATTTTAGAAACACTGCAACAATATTTTTTCAACACCTGAAAACAAGGTCACATAATGAGTAAAGAGGTCATGCTGAGATAAAACCAATAGCCACTGTTCCTAGTGGCTAAATAAGAAGATACGATTTTAAGTAATATAAGAGCCCAGTTGCCACTTAACCTGTGAGAACCACCATGCATACCTTAAGAGCGGAATGAACTCTGCCCAGGATCTTGTTGGGCAGCATTCCATAAAACATATGTAGCTCCTGTTTACTGACAAGTCAGAAATGATAGGAGGAAAAGTCAAACTTCAGGGTTCTGGAGGAATTAATGAAATGAAGTCCAGAAAATCGAGTGCTTAGGGAAAGGTAGGTGAGAAGAATGAAGCAATTATATAAGATACTATACAGATACTAAAACTTACTTATACTACTAATTGTAGATTATTAGGGAAGATACAGATGTCTATAAATGAGATACCTTTGCATTTTGTTTTAAATTTGGTACAAGTTGAGTAATAGAAATACATCATCCAAAATAAAGTCTAACTTACTGAGTTTAATAAAATCAATTTATAGAGTGACTGTTAACAAAGTTACAATTTTACTGACTACAAAGCATTCTTTACAACCCTAACCCCAAAGCATACATATAGAAAAGAACAGTGTAATATGTTAGTTTTTAATAATTCTTTATTATTGAAAGTATTACATATGTCCCCCTTTTTCTCCCCATCGGCCCCCTCTAGCCCGTTTAATATGTTTTTTTGTGTACTTTCTGTTAAGGGCTTCATGATTCAGACTGGAGATCCAACAGGTACTGGTATGGGAGGAGAAAGCATATGGGGAGGAGAGTTTGAAGATGAATTTCATTCAACTTTACGACATGACAGACCATACACACTCAGCATGGCTAATGCTGGATCGAATACCAACGGATCTCAGTTTTTCATAACGGTAGTACCGACGGTAAGTAGAATAGCCAGAGACTCACAAGTTATGATCTAGGAGTAAATTCAGTAGACGGGAGCTGCATTTGTCTTTATCAAAACAAAAGTAATTTAGATAAGAAAATATAAAATTACCCAGCAAAGCAGAAATACTTTGTAAAACGATACTTCTGTAATTTAGGACACTTAGCTTTAGTCATCTTCGCCACTGTTATTGTTCTGTACAGTTCAAAACAAATTATTTTACCTCTGGATCCGTTTCCTCATCTTTAGAGTGGAGACTTAAAGTACATGAATTCCTGATTTTAAGACATTTCTCCCCCACATTTTTATCTCTCTGAAATCAGAATGCAACCAATAGCATTGTAGATTTGACGGAATACAGCATATGAATATCTAGCTCTATTGCTATGTAGTTCTACATGATTATAACAATTATACACTTTATTTTTTGGAAATAAGTACGAAGCAATGAAAGAAAAATGTAACTACTATCTGCCAGACACACAGTCTCATGTATATTCACAATACTTGTAGTATCACTTTGCCCAGATTTCAGTAACAGATGAGGAAACAAGTATGACTGACTTGCCAAAGGTCAAGGAGCAGAGCCAGCACTCGAGTGCCCATGTCTTCAATGCCAAAGCACATGCTGCTTAAACTATTCCAAATTGCCTTTTAAACTCTGCAAAGGAACTTGCCTTTAGCACACATTCCAGCTCCCTTTGATCTGAAGCAGGACATATTTAAACATCATACTATGCTTTTGTATTTTTCTTATAAACATGGAAATTAGTCTTAAAATACTCTAAGTGAAATTACTCTAAGTCTTTTTAATTACATAAAAAAGTAAAGCATAAATTTAAATTCTCTTTAATTTGCTCGCCCAGAGGGTGTGAATTAAGAAAACTGGTTTACCAAGATTTTCCATTTGTCCTCCAACACAGCCTTGGCTTGATAATAAGCACACAGTGTTTGGACGAGTGACTAAAGGAATGGAAGTTGTACAAAGGATCTCCAACGTCAAAGTCAATCCCAAAACAGATAAGCCCTATGAGGATGTCAGCATCATAAATATTACTGTCAAGTAAATCAGATGTATCGTTTGAATGTGTAAATAAAAATACACATAAACAGGATTATTTTACATTGGGAATCTCTTAAGACTTGCTGAACATACAAATCATATTTTAAGGATTGCAGTATTATATTTTTATATTTTCCATTAAAGGCCATTTTTTAAAGCTTTGCGCTTTTTTTGCAATATTTCTCATTAGGTGAAAAACTGAAATGGACTAAGGCAAAATAGCACTTATGCAATTTCTCATGAGACTCAGAATCATAGTAAATGAGTGGTATGCCTTTGTTGCTTCACTTTTCAAAGCATGCCGGTTAATCTGCCTTCACATGTTTCTTTAGACTTATGAAAAAAGGATCTGGGCCCTAGCTGGTTTGGCTCAGTGGATAGAGCATCAGCCTGTGGACCCAAGAGTCCTGGGTTCGATTCTGGTCAAGAGCACGTACCTTGGTTGTAGACTCTTCCCCTGCCCAGGCCCTGGTCGGGGCTCTGCAGGAGACGACCACTCAATGTTTTTGTCTTTCCCTCTCAATGTTTTTGTCTTTCCCTCTCTCTTCCACTTTCTCTAAAAATCAATGGAATAATGTCCTTGGGTGAGGATTTAAAAAAAAAAAAGGATCTGATAGTATATACTGTTTCTTTTACAAGGTTTGTGTCCCATGCAAAATAATTTTGTCTTTTGATCATTAAGTCATAAGTACTGGTAAATAAAACTTCAGTAAATGAGTAGGAAATCCTTTGGTCATATTAAGTTCCTTAATAATAAATATTCTTTCAAATATAAGAATAAGAATAAATGAATATATGAGTCCTTAGTTTTATGATTCACCAGTTCATTCTTTTTCTAATGCAGCTAAATAATTTTTGTCCTCATTTATAGTATTTTTCTTACCTTACTAAATATACTATCAGAAGAATATACATTGAGTAAAAATTTTAGTAATATAACAAGAGATTAATAGAAGTTGTAGTAAAACAAGTCTTACATTGATTTCCCTTCTTTCTTACTTGCCCTGATATCTTCATAACTATTAAGAACTATTGCTTCTAATTTCTGGACAGACTCTTCAACAACTTATAGGAAGAACCTGTGCAATAGATCTGTTTAGGGATTTCATTCATATATATTAAATCTTAGCTTACACTTTTCCTTCTGTTCATCAGCAGGCTATTTCCTTTATTCACTTTATACCACAAACTTTTAAAAAAATATATGTTTTTATTGATCTGAGAGAGGAAGAGAGGAATAGAAACATCAATGATGAGAATCATTAACTGTCTACCTTCTGCACACTTCCAATTAGAGATTAAACCTGCAACCCAGGAATGACTGGGAATCAAGTAGGTGACCTCTCAGTTCATGGGAGGATGCTCAACCACTGAGCAACACCAGCCGGTACCACAAACTTTCATGTGATAGAAGCACATGCCAAATTTTGCAACTTTAAAACTGTATCCTCCTCATAAGATGTAGAACTTGAAGCTGGACATAAAATGTCTCTTCACTATGATATTTACCATTTCTTCCTAATTTTAGGTGTTGAGATTTCTTTACCTGGCAGATATATTCATTCCTAAAAGCTCTACCCTAAATTTTTGATAATACTGCCACCAGGTGGTGGTGATGCCTCATTTCCCTCAAAATATCATTGTTTTGTCTAAGTGAAAATAGTATTTAATGAATTTTTCCATTCTGTTACAAACTTAACATAATCAGTAGACCTAAACAAATTGCCAGATGTTTTTTAAAAGCATGTTTTAAATTATCAGCAAGAAACCATCTGAAAAAAAAAAAAAAGAAAAGAAAGAAACCATCTGACATTTATTAGTCCTTTTCACTCATTCATTTAGGAAAAAAGTATAGCTAAGCTATCTTCTTCCCTATTCCTATTTTGCAAACTGAGAAGTACCTCAATGTTACATAAAAAGTCTTTTAGCAATATTAGTTCATAGGCTACAGTTAAGTTTTCCAAGCCATTTTCTAAAAATGGTTATTTAAAATGCTATGCTCTCATAATATTTAAGTCTTACAGAAGCCTACACCTGAAATCTATATGATCTTGTTGACCAATGTCACCCCAATAAATTTAATTTAAAAAAAACACACACAAAATAAAATGCTATGTTCTCAAATGAAATAAGGTTAAGTTTAAAATTTAAACTACTATGTTACTTATAAATCTTTAACATACTATATCTCAAATTTGACAAGTGAATCCCTACCCTGTTTTGTTTTACTGTTTATCTTCACTACAAACATGAATCTTATTTTTATTAAAATTTATTGGGGTGACATTAGTCTACATGTGTGGATTACAAAATTTGTATATAAGACCATGTGCCCACCACCCAAAGTCAAATCTTCTGTCACCTCCTATTAGGACCCCTTTCTTCTCCCACCCCTCCCTCCGGCAACCACCACACTGCTGTTTGTGTACATAAGTTTCAGTTTTATATTAAACATGACTTTTAAAAATAATTACTACCACTACTATTAGATGGTTTAAGAAACAGAATTTTTAGAATAATAGAACTTCTTTAAAAGGATTGTAACAGTTTATTGCTGTCTATACTGATTATATGTGTAATGCAAAAATGGCTTCTGGTGATTATAAAGCATTCCAGAATTACACACCAGGGCTATATACTTGAAAAACCTGCTTTACACAAATCATACAGTAATATGTAGGCTTAACACAGAAACTCAAGGCTAGGAATCAAATCCTAATAGATTGTATTTAACATGTTTCTCTTATTCTTAAATTTGACATTTCCCAGAGGGACCTCCTAGCACAGTCCTAACTAATCATTAGTAAAAGAATACTACCACAAATAGTAATAATAGCCTAAGAAAAATATTTTAAAAACACACAAACATTACTATTATGTACATTATAACCAGGTCTAAGAACAGTTTTAAAAATTGTGTTTAGTAATATGCTAATGTGAATTACAAAGTTTAACAAAATCGGTAAAATAATAATTTACAAGGAAAGCAAGTTTACATGTTAGTGTTAGACATTTTTCTTTCAATTACCTAGTAGATAAAACAGTTCAAGGGCTCACAGGCAAATGTAACATCTTTATTTTTCACAGTTATTGCAATCAGTCCAATATTAAATAATTTAATTCATAATAGGTATTATATGCACAAACTACACTTGTAACAGCATGACCTTTTACTTGAAAAATAAAGGACAATATAATTATATTATTTACACAATGCCCATAACACTAATGGACAGTTTTTTAATGCTTTGTTTTCTAAAAATTTTGTTGTTTTTAAACAAAAATACATTTGAAGAGAATGAACCAAAACAGTACCACCAAGTCACATCTTGCCATCAGACATTAATGTCCTCATAGTAGTTCAATTAAGATTATGACTGAACTTCATCCTAAAATATAGCAAGTATTTTAAAAAAAACATGAAATCTGCCTGGCCAGAGTGGCTCCGTTGGTTGAACGTCATCCCTTGCACCAAAAGGTTGCCAATTAGATTCCCAGTCAGGGCACAAACCTGGGTGGCAGGTTTGATCCCCAGTTAGGGATAATACAGAAGGTAATTGATCAGTGTTTCTCTTTTCACATTGATGTTTTTCTTTCTCCTCTCTAAGCATGTCCTTGGGTGAGGATTAAAAGAAAAAACAAAACAGAAGAAATCTAATCTATGTTCAAATATGATCAATTGTACAATAAGAGAACATCCTTAAAATATGAAAACCAGTAAAGAGCATAGAATTTTTTAAACTTTTACTCACAATATTGCATAAATGTGATGTTAACTTTTTCAATGTTTTTTCTTTTCTTAGATGTGCTTTTTCTCTAAGTTTTTCAAGGTCTTGTCTCAAAGAGCCTTAATCACATTTTATTGTCAAAACAAATGCACTTATTTTGGTAAAACATTTCAAATGATGTAAATGCTAAGCATTCCCCACTGTTTAAATGACTTCTCATAAGGTAAAGAAAATTTTCTACTTAGATGTCTCTTTTATGTAAAGGCAACCCTGGTTCTTTGTGAAACTACCTTTTACTTATAGTCCTTCTCACTAAGGATGCAATATATTTTTTAAAAGAAATAAGTACTTAAAATATGCTGAAAAAGTAGAAGGGCCAGTTTAGAACTATAACCTAGGAAATAATAAATCCAGATTCAGCTCTGAAAACTTGTCTTTCATAAGTGAAGATCAACTAGAACATAACTTTCATGGTTTTATTATTAAGAATTATTCTTCAGGTTAGTACTAATGTTACAAATCAGGCTTAGTTAGGTAACATTTCATTTTGACCCACTGGGTTTTATACAAAATGCTTTAGGAGAAAGTTTTAATAAAACACTGTATAAAATATTAATTTTCTTACAGCTTATAGTCTTAGCTTTAAAGGTTTTCTATTACTAAAGGTAAAAGTAACTCTATAACCCAAAGATGCAATTTGTGGACCCTATTTCATTAAGCCATTGGCATTCTTAGTACTAAATACTGCCAGAATTCAGGAAAGACAAGTAAAGAAGCCATGCCTCACTTGCTTCACAGAGGTCTTTAGGCACTCGGTTGGCTATAAGAATACATCTTCACTTATCCTTTCTCTGTAACTATTTCTTTCTCAATATATGGGTCACATATAATCTGAAAAACTCAACTAATGTACATTTTAAAAAATGTAAAATCAAGAAATCCCTATTTAATCCAATTTAATCTCAGATATTGAAGTTTTGCTATAGAATAATTTTGGTAAAGCAATATTGTGCGGAATTCCCAATCCAAAATTCCTTTCATATACACATCCTAAATTAACTATCTTTGAGATGTAGAATGTCTTACAACATATTATGTGCAAATTAACTCTTGACCACAAAACTTGAAACAACTGCTGCATTTAAAATCAAGCAACATCCAATACTCCAGCAGCCACAAGCTGCCGTGAGAGCCAGTCCAGCCCTTCGTATAGTCCCATCCCACTCCGAGCATCACAGCCCTGGATATACCAGCTACGGCCACAGCACAGTTTATGAAGACTGAGAAGCTCAGTGATTTCTTCTACTGAAAGGGCTCCAGCAACATCCTGAAAGATATATACACATCAGAATTTCTTAAAAATCACACCATCATTATTATCATTTTTAAAATTATTACCATTTATAAAGAATTCTACTGGTACCATTCTAACCAAAGCCTAATCTAAAAACCTAGATTCACCTTTCAGTAATTATTGTGAGATTAACAAAACTAGGAAAAAGAGTTTTGGTTAAAATCATTTACTTACTTGTATTATATATTGTTTATATGGCAGCTTTACAGTGAAATCAATAAAAGCCATGCAGCCTGAAAGATACTGCCTGAGTCATAAGGCATCAATTTAAAAGAAAAATGTATATATTTTTTAAAGTTTATACATAAGGTTTATAAAATGAAGGGTTTATTAAACTATTCAGAATACTCCTAAACATCCCTACTTCCCAGAGGAGTCCACCAGTAATATTCTCATATTTTTCCAGAAAATTTCCATGCACATTTGTACAAATAAACACAAATAGGAACATACTCTAATTTTGTTATTTACTTCACATGCATGTTGAATATAGATAGATTTCCATTATCAGGACAGATTTCGCACATTAATTTTAACATGTGAATTGCATTCCACTGTGCATGTGCCACATCATTTTCTTTACCAGTCCTATACCAAATGTTCCAGTCCTATATTGAAGTTGTGTGCTTATGTGCTATTACAAATACATACACATACATACATACATATTATTTACATGCACTTGCAAAAGTATCTGTGGAATAATCTCTCTGCAGGATCTATTACTAGCGGTATAATTACAGAGTAATAGAGTATATGCATTTCCCCCTAAGAAAATGTCTCAGTTTAATAACCACAGCATAGTGTATGCGAGTCTGATGATTTGCAAAGATTTTTTGTCCTTCACAATGTGATAACTGGAGAATGGAATTTTACTTTGTCTTATTTGCATGTCTTTAATCATAAGTACAGCAAAAGGTATCAGCTTATTTCTGGCCATTTTTTAATTAGGGGAAAAACCCTATATTCCTCTTCCTACTCCTCCTTATGACATCTAAGTTGCTCTGTGGCACTTAAAACCATTTTGATCCTCCTAGAAATATATGGTCAAGATCTAGAAATCTGCTATTCCGTCCTTCATTTTCCCCTTCAACCACCAAATTCTAACAATTCCACCATCATAAAATATCTTCAATCTGCTTCCCCTATCTATTCCTCTAAATGGGGATCCTGTTAAATCTCTCACTTGAAATACTGCAGCAATTTACTGCATCTTCCTGTCTTTAGTCCCTTACCCTTGATTAAGTCTACATCCTACCATCAGGATTACAGTCTGAAAACAATGTGATCTTACAACCAATTAATCCAAAAACCTTTTGATGCTTCTCCTTTCCTCACAGAATAAAATCTAAATATCTCAGTATGGTCCTGTCAGGCCTTCCTTCACAATGTGGCCTCATCTGTTATTCTGGATTTTCTTCATCCTCTACCTGCTCCTCACATATAGGTCCACTGGATGCTCCCTAAAATATGAATGCTTTTATTTTCTCTGCCTACCATATTCTTGCCTTTACATACTGATTCAAAGACTTATCCATAATTTCAACTTATAATTTCAACCAAAATCCTACTTTTTTACAAATCATAAGATGTCACCTTCAGAACTACTCTAATTCGCCACAACACTTTGTTAACATTATTGAAGTTACTTACCAGTTTTCTTTGTATTGGAATGTCATATATATTCACTTACATGTTTACGTACATACATTGGAGTTTCCAGACAACATCAACTGCCTTATTTCTTTTTGAATACTCCAAGGTACAAAGCACAGAATTTATGCTTTCCACATAGATTGCATTCAGAATATTTAGCAGAAACTTCATGAAATATTTCTAGCTACCTTATGATGTGAAATGCACAAAACTATTAAAATAAGTATTCTGGAATACAAATGTATTACCTTACCTGTTTGTTAGCAAAAATCAGAAGCAAAGCATCTCGGAGTTCTTTTTCTGTTAACAACTTTGCAAGCTCACTGTGTGCTTCATTAACTCTGTCTCTATGACTGCTATCAACAACAAATACAACAGCTACCAACAAAATGACAAAAATTTCAGTTAGTCACCTGCTACGTTTCAGTAAATAGACAAAATATTTAATGCTCTCATTACATTATGGGTAGACTACCATAATTTTTATGAAAAGGCTGCTTATTATTATAGGAACAATAATTAATGTTATGATCTCAAATAGGTCACATAACTTTTTAGCTTAATAATTTAACTGTTAAGACCAGTACTCATAACAGCCCATATATACAAGCTACGTATTATTTTTATGCTATAATTATGTTTTTTTCATGAACTATATACCACAGTACATATTCCAGTCTTTCCAACTTCATTTTTTTAATAATGTGGGGATGGTCACCAATATTTAAAGGTATAATCAATATTTAATAAATATCAGCTTTACTATTTAAATCAATATACTGAAAACTGGCGTCCTAAAATTCTGAAAAATTAAGATGTCTTTTTTTTCTTACCTTGAGTATTCAGGTAATAATGTTTCCACAAAGGTCTTAATTTGTGTTTTCCACCTACATCCCAAATAGTGAACTTCAGATTTTTATATTCTACAGTTTCCACATTAAAACCTGTATTTAAAAAAAAAGTTACTTTAATACTGAACTTACATTTATAGTGAGTGACACACCAAACACAAGGCAACTCTGTTTATAACTGTGACTTACAATTATCTTCATACAGCAATATCTATTGCTGCCCAACCAACTCCACTCCTAACCAACCTATATGGGGGAATGTATACCTTTATCGTTATTAGACCCCTAAAGCTGGGTCCTTAGGACACAAGTACCTGCCAACTCCGCACCACTACTACCCCCTCACCCTTAACCTCAACAGGGACACCAACCATTTATTCCTTCCACCTATCCCACCAAAATTCTTTTCCATCTTATTACCTCACCACCCACATTTAAATCCTATATAGCCACTGAATCTTGCATTTTTCCTCTGAAATGATGGTGTCTTACAGCCAGAAAAAAAAGCCTATCTCCATGCTAGACTGGCATATTATAAGGTCCCAAACACTCAGCTATAAGCTAGGGTTTGTTAAGGTAAAAAGCAATACTCATACTTACCAATTGTTGGAATAGGTTGCATAAACTCATCCTGTTTTAACTTAAACAAAATAGTAGTTTTTCCAGCACCATCTAATCCTAATGTAACAACTCGAATTTCCATTTTTGGTCCAATGTGAACTCTATTGTCCTATAATTTTAAAAATATATTAATCTTTTAATTTTGACATAGAGTTAGAAAGCATTAAGACTTATACTTTATTTTTTAAATGTCATTGTTAATTATTGTCTTTTCTTCTATTCAATCTTCAATCACCGAAATTTGATTTGAAAGAGAAGAGTTGCTCCTTAATGCCACATCCTTTACTAAAACTACTTTGTTTTTGTATAAATTAAAAATGTATGTATCCATCTAATTTCTCCAGATTTTTTTTAGCTCAACTGAATCTTCTAAGGGTTTTTATGCTCTGTTAAATAAGTTAATAAACATATTAATTAAAAATGAAAATTGCTGCTTACTTCCCAGAAATACACAGTTAACAATTTCATATATAGCCCTCCAGACACTTTCCTATAAACATACTGGTTGATATACACAAACAAAACAAATATACTTTTTTTGTTTGTTTGTTAATCCTCACCTGAAAATAATTGTTCCATTGATCTTTCAGAGAGAATGGAAGAGAAGGAGGAGAGGAGGTAAAGAGAGAGAGAACATTGATGTGAAAGAAACACATCGACTGATTGCCTCCCACATGTGCCCTGACGTAGGTACGTCCCCTGACCAGAAATCTACCCTGCAACCCTTTGGTGCGAGGGCTGACCAGTAAGCCCTCTAACCACTAAGAAACACTGGCCAAGGCAAAACAAATTATATATATAGTTTTTTTTTATTGATTTCAGAGAGAAATAGAAACATCAATGATGAAAGAGAACCATTGATCACTGTCTCATGCATGACCCCCACTGGGGATCAAGCCCACAATCCTGGCATGTGTCCTGACTGGCAAATGAACCGTGACCTCCTGGCTCATAGGTCTATGCTCGACCACTGAGCCACACCAGCCAAGCCAAGAATACATTTTTAAAAGATAAATTAAAAAATATATATATACACTCAACTAACTTTTATACACAACAGTATATTATGGAATAACTTCATTTCAAAACATAAAACCTGCCTTTTTCTTTCAATTACTTTGTTACATTCCATGAGCCAAGATTTAACCAATCCCCGACTGACAGTTGTTAGATCATCTCTGAATTTATCATAATAACATTCTTGTAATAAGTGTACATATTACTAGCTGTATGACCTCTCTACCTCACTTCCCTCATCTATAAAATGAGGATTAAAATAGTACCAAACTTATACAAGTTTTGCAAGGATTATTTTTTTAAAGACGTATAGAAGTCCTTTCAACAGCTCCTAAATAATTGTCAGTAACTATTATTTTGCCTCCTTGTTTTAGCACTCTTTACTTTTATGATACAACATTGTCCTGGTTTTTATCCAACCCTTTTGGGTGCTCCCTCCCATCTTCCTTTTGTCTACCTTTTTAATATTGGTGTACTCGAGAGTCTATATGAAGTATGTTTCTTATCTACATATTCCCATTTACTCCATGTGCTTCCGTTACCATCCTTATGATGATGGCTCCTAAATATACACTTCCGTACAGTCTTATACTTCAGAAATAAGACAATATATGGACTAGATTATCTATGTGAGAATTCTAAAGACCAGTTGTGAAGCTAAAGACCCAGGACAACAACAACAACAAAAATACGAAAAAGGGATGCCAACAAAAGAGAGAAGAAAATTGACAGGATTCTGCACACTGCCTAACCTGATATGGCATAATGCAACTAAAAGGAAAACTCCAACACCAGGCTCCTATACCAGGACAAGAAACATACGGTTTTACTGCGCGTCCAGTGTTCTGACTCATCTGGGGTCTGTCAAAGATAGAGACCGGTTACTGTCTCACTCAACTTGAATCTCCTCTTAAGGATGACCTACGGTACAATTGGAAAGCCACTAGAAACAGAGGCAAGGGCATGGCACATTAGAACTCCTGCTGTGCAGGGAGAATAAGAGATGACTGGCTTCTGAAAAAATGCAGGCAAGCTCCTTTGGGAATTCAAGGCAGCTAAAGCACACACACAAACCCAGAGACAATAAACCCCAGAAAAGGTTTGAGAATTCCAGAATCTCTAGCTGGGCAAAGGTCTTCCCAGGCTCAAAGTCAGTTCATCAAGACTGGGAGAGGTGGTTGTTTATTCAAATGCTCAAATCTCAACAAAAACAGGACAAAGCATAAAAGAAACAGGAAAACATGACCCAATCAAAGGAATAAAATTCCAAAAACTGACCCTGAAAATTCAAATCTATGAGTTGCTAAAGAACTTAAGTTAAACACAGATGATATTTAAATCAGGAAAACGAAAAATAGGCAAATTAGAATATCAACAGAGACAGAAATTTTGAAAAAAGAACTAAAATTCTGAAGGTGAAAACAAAACTGCACTGAAAAAGCTCACTAGAGGGTTTCAATAATATACTTCATCAGGAAAAAGAGAGAATCACCAAACTTGAAGATAAGTCATTTGAAATCATCAAGTTAGAGGAGGAGAAAAAAAATCAGTGAAGAAAGCCTAAGGGATTTATGGGTCACTAGCAAGGAGATCAACACTTATGTTGTGAGAGTCCCAGAAAGAGAAGTGAGAAAGAAAGGGGCAGAGAGAGCTTACCTGAAGAAATAATGGTTGAATACTTCCCAATCTGAGGAGAGAAATGGACATAAAAATTCTAACTCAATGCATCCCAACTAGGATAAACCCAAAGAGACCAACATCGAGACACATTATAATCAAACTGTCAAAAATCAAAGACAAAAAAATAATCTTAAAAGCAGCAAGAGGAAAAAGACTAATCACATACAAAGGAGCTTCCATAAGATTACCAGCTGATTTCTCAGCAGAAAGTTTGGAATCCAGAAAGGAGTGGGAGAATATATTCAAAGTGCTGAAAGAAACAAAACAAAACAAAACAAAACTGTCAGAAAAGTCTGACAGTTGTTAGAGGGGACAGGACTGGGTAGCTGGGTGTAAAAGGTTAAGGGATTAAGCAGTAATAATTTGTACTAATCACATAGATTCTAGCATAGGGAATATAGTCAATATCTCCATAAATATATTTGGGGCCAGGTGGTACCTGAAGCATCAGGGGATTACTCTGTAAAGTATGTAAGTGTCTAACCACTGTACTGTACATCTGAAACTAACAGAATAATACTGACTATAAACTGTAATTTTAAAATAATTTTAAAAAAAGAAAAAAGCTGCCCTAACCGGTTTGGCTTAGTGGATAAAGCGTCAACCTGTGGCCTGAAAGGTCCCAGGTTTGATTCTGGTCAAGGGCATGTACCTTGGTTGCAGGCACATCCCCGGTAGGAGGTGTGCAGGAGGCAGCTGATCAATGTTTCTCTCTCATTGATGTTTATGACTCTCTATCCCTTTCCCTTCCTCTCTAAAAAAATCAATAAAATATATTTAAAAAAAAAAAAAGAAAAAAGCTGTCAACAATGAGTGCTATATATGCCAAAACTGTCCTTCAAAAAGGAAGGAAAAAATGACTTTCCCAAAAAAGCAAAAGCTGAGGGAGTCAATACCACTAGATGTGAACAAGTAAGTAATCTGTACTGTTGTAATTTTGGTGCATAAATTTAATTTTTATAGACTTGAAATAATGAAAACATTTTATACCCCTGAAACCAATACAAAATAATAGTGAATGTAAACTGTAATTGAAAAATTTTTAACTGCAAGCCTGTTAATAGGTATACAGTATATAGAAATGTGTTTTGTGACATCAGTAACAAAGTGTGGGAAATGAAATAGGTATGCAATTGAAGTTAAATTGTTAATGTCTAAAATAGAATGTTAAAATATGTTTTATGTAATTACAATGGTAAACACACACAAAAACCCTCCATCTAATCTAATAAAAGAGCAATACTGAAATTGACCATTTCTCGGGGATGCCTAAGCCACTCCCACCAGCCAATCAGAGCTGCTGTATGCAAATTAGCCCAGCTAAGATGGAGGCCGGCAGTCACAGAGCTAGGGTAAACAGGAGGCTTCCATTGCACCAGGAGTAAACTGTCTGCCTAGGCCGGCTGGGCCTCTCTCTGCTCAAGGCAACATAGTTGCAATTATAGAAGCCAGGGAGCTGAACCAAACAGGAGGCTTCCGTTGCATCAGCGATGGAGGAAACTGCCTGCCTAGACTGGCTGGGCCTCTACTAAGGCAACATTCTTTCAATTATAGAAGCCACGGAGCTGAATCCAACAGGAGGCTTCGTTACCTGCCTAGGCCTCAGCTTAAAGCAACAGTGTATCAATTATATAAGATAAATAAACCTGCTTCCAGCCAGCCTTGCTGGGATGTTGGGTCAATGGGAGCTGTGAGCAGCCTGAAAGCCTCAAAATGGCCCTCAGCCCCACACCCAGGCTTCCCAGGCACCCCAGTAGGGACTCGAACCCTGAAGGGACTGTGGGTAGCCTGAAAACGGCCCTCAGCCCCTCACCCAGGCTGGCCACACCCCAATGGAGTGAGGGTCCACACTGGGGGGCTTGGCCAGCCTGCACACAGCCATCAGCCCCTCACCCAGGCTGGCCAGGCATGCCAGCAGGTGGACATCCCCCAAGGGTTCCCATACTGTGAGAGGGCACAGGCTGGGCTGAGGGACCACCCAAGTGCACCAATTTTTGTGTACTGGGAAGGAAATCAAACCATGTCACTACAAAATAATAAAATACAAAAGAAGGCAATAAGAGGAAAGGAGAACTATATCAAAATAAAAAGTTTCTGCACAGCAAAAGAAACCATCAACAAAATAACAAAAAAACCACTGCATGGGAGAATATATCAACTCATGCAACTTAACAAAAGGAAGATAAACAACCCAATTACAAAAATGGGCAACAGACCTAAATAGACACTTTTTGAAAGAGAACATAAATAAGGCTGAGAGACATATGAAAACATGCTCCAAGTCACTAATCATCTGAGAGATGCAAATCAAAAAAAATGAGGTACCATCTCACACCTGTCAGAATGGCTGTCATCAACAAATCAACAAATGACAGATGCTGGCGAGGATGCAGAGAAAAAGGAACCCTCGTTCACTGCTGGTGGGAATGCAGAATGGTGCAGCCACTGTGGAGAACAGTATGAAGTTTCCTCAAAAAACTAAACATGGAACTTCCATTTGACCCAGTAATCCCACTTCTAGGACTATATCTCAAGAAACCAGAAACACCAATCAGAAAGGATATATGCACCCCTATATTCATAGTAGCACAATTTAGTATAGCTAAGATTTGGAATCAGCCTAAGTGCCCATCAGCAGATGAATGGATTAAAAACCTGTGGTACATCTACACAATGGAATACTATGCTGCTGTAAAAAGGAAGGAACTCCTACCATTTGCAACAGCATGGATGGACCTGGAGAGCATTATGCTAAGTGAAATAAGTCAGTCGGAGAAACATAAATATCACATGCTCTCACACATTTGTGGATTATAATGAACAACATAAACCGATGAACAAAAACTGATGTAGAGACAAAGAATCATCGATCAGATGCTCAAAACTCAAAGGGAAGGTAGAGGAGGGTGGGGATGAGGGGGAGAGATCAAACAAAGGACTTGTATGCATTCATATAAGCATAAGCGATGGAAGTGGACAACAGAGGATGAGGGTGAGGGCAGGAGTGGGGGGATGAGAGGACATTGGGGGAATAAGGTCACATTTGTAATATCTTAATCAATAAAGGGAAAAAAAGAGGAAAGGAGAGACAAAAAAAGCTACACGATATATAGAAAACAATTAACAAAATGGCAATAGTAAGTCCTTATCAATAATTATTTTAAATATTAATGGATTTAGCTCCCCAATCAAAAGACACAGTTTGACTATATGGATAAAAAAAACAAGACTAAAAAAAACCCAACAAGATCCAACAATGGATGGTCCATAAGTGACTCACTTCACATCTAAGGACATATTTAGGTTCAAAGTGAAAGGATGGAAAAAATACTCCATGCAAATCATACCCAAAAAAGGAGGGATGAATATCCTATCAGACAATAGATTTTAAGTCAGAAATCATTATAAGAAACACAGAAGGTCCTTATATAATGACTAGAGGCCCAGTGCAGTCCGTAGGCCTGGCCGGCGACTAAAGCATGAGCATCCAGTGTGAAAGGGCAGGTCCAAGCTGACCTCTAGGCCCTAGGCAGCACCTGGGCCCCCAGGCCCTGCACAATCCCCTCTGCCTGAGTCACAGTGCCCGAGTTGCCATGCAGAGAGGCAGTGAGCATGGCCGGATGCCGCAGACCAGGGCACACCATGGGCCTCTGGGCCAGACAGAAGCTAGGTGGGCAGTGTGCTCTTTCCCAGCTGGCCTTGCAGACCGGCTCCTGTAACAACCCATGGGGAGCCCGGCCAGCCCTTGTGGTCCCAGTGGCTTCGGCCCAGCTCACCCTGAAGAGGCCGCATGTGTGCACCTGGCACCTGAGTGCACAAGCCCTGGCATCCCAGGGGAGGGTAGCAGATGGAGTGAGAACAGGCTTAGCAGACACCCAGCATTCTCACCACATCTCCATCCCCGTCACCCCGACCCCCAGGTAGCTGGTGAAAGGCTGCAGCCTTCAACCCAGGCACCACAGGAAGTTGGTCACTGAGCCCTGGTAGTCAGCACACATCATAGTGAGCAGTGGAACTCTTGATTTCTGGGTCTCATGACTGCCCAAAGGGACAATTTGCATATCAGGCTTTTATTAATTATCTAATCTAATAAAAGAGTGATATGCAAATTGACCACCACTCCAAGACACCTAAGCCATGCCCACCAGCCAAGCCATGCCTCCCAGCCAATCAGAGCAGCTGTATGCAAATTAACCCTGCCAAGATGGAGGCCAGCAGCCATGAAGCTAGAGTAAAAAGGAGGTTTCCGTTGCAACTGCCTGACTAGGCCGGTGGGCCTCTGCTCAAGCAACAATGTTTCAATTATAGAAGCCACAGAGCTGAAGCAAACAGGAGGCTTCTGTTGCCTGCCTAGGCCCCAGCTCAAGGTAACAAAGTTTCAATTATAGAAGATAAATAAACCCCAGAAACCTGATTCCAGCCAGCCTTGCTGGGAGTTAGGTCAATGGGGGCTGTGGGCAGCCTGAAGACGGCCCTCAACCCCTCACCCAGGCTGGCCACACTCCAATGGGGTGAGGGTCCACAACTGGGGGGGCTTGGCCAGCCCGCAAATAGCCATCAGCCTCTTACCAGGCTGGCCAGGCACACCAGCAGGTGGACATCCCCCGAGGGATCCCACACTGTGAGAGGGCACAGGGTGGGCTGAGGGACCCCTCCCCCACCCGAGTGCACAAATTTTTGTGCACCGGGCCCCTAGTATAGGATAAAAGGGTAAATTTACAAAGAAGACATACAATTATAAATAGCTGGATTACAAATATATAGATTAAAGCCAAAACATGAGATCTAAAACTATAAAACTCCTAAAAGAAAACATAGGATAAAAGCTTCATGATATTGGATTTCAGAATGATTTCCTCAATATGACACCAAAGTGTAGTCAGCAAAAGCAAAACAGACAAATGGGACTGTATCAATCTTAAAAGTTTTATGAATCAAAGAACACAGTTAACAGAATGAAGCAGCAACTTAGGTATTAAGAGAAAATATTTGCAAATCATATACCTGATAATGGATTCATATCCAGAATATATACAGAACTACAACTCAACAACAAAATATCAAATTACTCAATTAAAAAACAGGCAAAGGACTTACACAAAATTTCTCCAGAGAAGATATAAGATGGCCGAAAAATATGAAAAGATACCCAACATTACTAATCATCAGAGAAATGCAAATCAAAACAACAATGAGATATCACTTCATGCCTATTAGGACAGCTACTATTAAAAAAATAAAAAATAGATGGAGAAACAAGATGGCGGCATAGGGTAGACACCGTATATGCAGCTGTGAACAACTATTTCAGAAAAACCACGAAAAGAACACA
>PVJC01017423.1:0-32522 GCA_004026665.1 Murina feae | reverse complement strand
GCCGCCGACCCCCTGCCACCTCTTACCCGCTCCCCGGCCCACCACCTTGCTTTCCCACTTCCTGGTGCCCTGGTGCCCTGGTGCCACTTCCAACTGCCAGCATAGGCAGGCAGTTGCAACAGAACCCTTTGGTTTGCTCTAGTTCCGTGGCTGTTGGCCTCCATCTTGGCTGGGTTAATTTGCATACAGCCGCTCTGATCGGCTGGTGGTAACGGTAACATTTGCATGTTTCTCTTTTATTATAGAAGATTACTTAGCCCCTTGCTTTTTTCATTTTACATGGATATTCTCATATAAATATATGAGTATAGACCTATGTAAATATTTGCCTGATATTCTACAGAATGAATTAATAATAATCTATTCTGTACTTGTTGTGTTGGTAGATATTCAGGGTAATTCCAGGGTTTGGTTTGTTCATTTTTTAAATTCAGCAATAGGCAGTTTTACTCAGCTCTTCCCATAAGACTGAGGCTTTTCTTTATGGAAGTTAGATTCCTAGACATAGCCTTTTCAGGTCAAAGATATGCACATTTAAATCTAATATTACCAAGTGACGTTCAAAAATGCCTTAGCTATTCACACTTTCATCAATAGTGCCTAAGAGGTATTTGTCTTCCCCACACTTTTGCCCAAGTAGATTTGATCAGATTTTTTAATTTTCTGTCTCTGTGATACATGTAAAATAATATCTCTTTATTTCTTTAATATACATATCTCTGACTACCACTTAGGTATGGCAACTTTTCAAATGTTTACTGGCTGTCTGTATCCCTTATCTCAGACTTGCTCCATGGTCACGTATACCTATTTTTTCTATCATATATCTTGCATTTTATCCATTTAAGGGAAACTAACCTCTTATCAAATATACTGCAAATATTCTTTCCCAACTTACTATATTTCTTTTAACTTTGTAGTGATGTCTTTTACCATTCAGAAATTTTAGGTTTTAGGTTTTTAGGGACTGAAGTCCCTCCATTTTTTTTTTAAGATTTGTGAATTTTTCTGTCTTGCCCATGAATGCTTGTACCCTCCTCCTAAGATTCTTGATCTCCTTAATTATATTCCAATATTCTGTTTGTTTTTCTTGTAAATTACAAGTCTATCTTTTTCTGCCAGGTGAATATCCCATTACCATAACACTGCCTTATAAGGTAATTTTTCCTTTTCTCACTAAATTGAAATGTCAACTTCATTATATACTAAATTGTTATTTTAAAGAAGGCTTGAATCTGTTTCTGTACTGTGTTCTGATTCCTGATCAGTTTATTCATCCTTGAGCCAATATCCATATTATTTGGATTATAGTCACCATACAAGGAGTTTTACTATGGCAAATTCTCCTTCAATCTTTGTTTTATTTCATAACTAGTGCCCTGGTGCATGGATTCATGCACATTGAAAGGAAATTAATTAGAAGGTGGGACTGGGCCAGAAGGGTGGGACTGGGCCAAAAGGGCCAGACATGCCCTGGAGCCAACCTCCTGCAGTCCCTCCCTGGCCAGCGGCACCTGGACAGTACCACGGCTTAAAGACTGTCTGCAGAGTGGGCAGGGTCTCTCCAGCAAGTGGGGTGCCTTGGCCTGGCCTGTGGGGATCGGGCTGAAACTGGCTCTCTGACATCCCCCAAAGGGTTCCAGATTGCAAGAGGGCCATTCTCAGATGATGCACCCTGCAATCAGTCTCCCTCATCTCTGGTTCTGGGGGTATCACCTAAGAACTGCCACTGCCAAGTCACTGCAGCTTGGCAGCTCCTGCATTGAGTGTCTGCCCCCTGGTGGTCAATGAATGTCATACCTATCAGCAAGTTGGATAGTCCCTTAGCCTTTTATATATACACTAGAGGCCTGGTGCACGAAATTCATGCATAAGGGAGGTTGGGGGTCCCTCAGCCCAGCCTGCCCCCTCTCACAGTCTGGGACCCCTCAGTGGATATCTTACTGATGGCCACAGTCTGGCAGGCGTTGTGTGTGTGTGTGTGTGTGTGTGTATGTGTGTCTGTCTGCTGGAGGCCTACCCCAGCCACACCATGGAGGCTTGGAGTAGGCACCCCTCTGTGTTGATCTCTCAGGCTCCTGGCCTCCCCTGCATGTTGTTCTCTCCCTTGAGCTGTGGCCAGGGTTGGATGCTGTTTGCCAGGCATGCTTGCCTGTTCACAGATCACCATGACAACAGGGATCAGGCCCTGCTGGGGGCTGGGGCCAGGGCCTGCACGTTCACTCTCCTGCTCCCAATTGCCACAGTGAAGGGGAGCAGGCCCCACTGGGGGCTGCTGGAGGGCGGTGCTTGTCTGCTCCAGGGCAGTGCGACCTGCTCATGGGTTACCAAGGTAATGCCTGCTGGGCTAACATTGCTAGGGTGATGCTGCCAGCGTCCTGCCCCACTGCTATGGGCACCACCATTTTTGTGGCTGAGTGATGGTTAATTTGCATATTACTCTTTTATTAGATAAGACTAGAGGCCCAGTGCACAAAAATTTGTGCACTCGGGGGGGCCCTTAGCTCAGCCTGTGCCCTCTCACAGTCTGGGACTCCTCAGGGGATGTCCACCTGCTGGCTTAGGCCTGCTCCCGGGGGGGGATCGGGCCTAAGCCGGCAGTCTGACATCCCTCTGGCAGCCCGGGAGCCCTTGGGGGATGTTCATTTGCCAGCAGGGAGCAGGCCTAAGCTGTAGTCGGATATCCTTAGTGCTGCTGAGGAGGTGGAAGAGGCTCCCACCACCACCACTATACTGGCAGCCATTAGCCTGGCTTGTGGCTGAACAGAGCTCCTCCTGTGGGAGTGCACTGACCACCAGGGGCAGCTCCTGCATTGAGCGTCTGCCCCCTTGTGGTCAGTGTGTGTCATAGTGACCAGTCATTCCCAGTCATACTGCTGTAGGGTCAATTTGCATATTACCCTTTTATTATATAGGATAGAGGCCTGGTGCATGGGTGGGGGCCAGCTGGTTTGCCCTGAAGGGTGTCTTGGATCAGGGTGGGGTTCCCACTGCGGTGCCTGGCCAGCCTGGATTGAGGGGCTGATGGCTGTTTGCAGGCTGGCCACAGCCCCTTCAGGGTAAAGTTCCCCCTGGGGTGCCTGGCCAGCTGAGAGGGGGCCTGATGGCTGTTCGCAGGCTGGCCATGGCCCACAGCGATCAGTAAGGCTGGCTGGAAGCAGGTATCTGGGATTTATTTATTTCCTGTAATTGAAACTTTATTGACTTAAGCAGAGGCCACAGCTGTCCAGGGTAGGCGGGAAGCTTGGCTTCCTCCATCGCCGGGGCAATCAAGCCTCCTGCTTGCTCTAGCTCTGTGGCTGCCTGCCGCCATATTGGTTGAGTTAATTTGCATGTAGTTGCTCTGATTGGCTGTTGGGTGTGTCTTGAGCTGTAGCAGAGTGACAACAATTTGCATGTTTCTCTTTTATTAGTGTAGATAGATTTTCTTGACAATGATTTACGCTTTTTCTTCCATATCAATTTTAAAATTAGCTTGACCGGTTAAAATAACAATGGGACTCTGATCCAAACTGCTTTAAATGTGAATACATATGTGGAACTGTTGATGATTAGCCCTATTCAGGAGTTACTTACATCAGCCACATGAGTTTGATATGAAAGGTGCAGCTTGGAAAGGTTTTGTAACTTATCCAAGACCACACAGCTGGAAAAATACAGAGGCTTTAATGTCTCCCTGATGCAGTGTCCACAGCATTAGTTACCTTCTCTGTTCATATCAGAGAAGGAATATGATAAATTAAATTACTGAGATTTTCCTGACTGAAGTGCACTGTAGCGTAACCATTTACAAGGCTGTCAGATGCAGGCAGAACTTGACCGAGCATGGCACCAGTTTATAAGCAAATTGTTAGTTTTTATATTAAAACAAAAAAGGGGGGGGGGGAAACACCCAACATTTATCTTCCTTCAAAAGACTTAGGTAGAATAAGAATTAGAATAAACTTCACTGAGTAAGTTCCTGGAAGATTTCTGATTGAAATACATCTTTACTGGTATGAAATTCTGTCATTATAACTTGATCTTTTAGTTTAACAACTTACTCTTCTAAAATGCAAATACCCTTAGAAAGATTACTGCACATATTGGTGTGAATTGGTTTAATTGCTACTCTTAAAACTAACTGGTGAACTCCCTATTGATATAAAATCTTGTTCTTGGGCAGAGGGACACGGGGATAGAAATGGGTGTGGAAAATGGGACAGCACCTCAGGGTAGCTGAGGTTAAATAGAATGTTGGTGGCCAGGAGCCTGAAAGTTGGACTGGTTGACAAGAAGATAGCTGGAAAGGCCCTACCATCTGGGAAGCAGTGCAGTGTAAGAGGCAGAGGCCACACCTTCACACTTTGCTTTGGGCTAATAAGTTCTGCTCAGCCATCAGGGGACATAGGTAGTGAATCACCTCGAAGAAATCAGTTGGCTGGCCTTGCTTTGCGCTGCCTTTCTGCATTGCCTGCACTGATCTTCCTCCTATTCCCAGAGCAGCCACTGCAGCCACTGCTTTTCTTACCATGACATCTGGTCACATTTAACATCTATGCTGCTCGAATATAAAACTGTTTTAAGAATATTTCAAAAAAATGAAACAAAAGAGCAGCTAGAAGCTCATCTTCAAGTGAGAAGCCTAACTTGAAGGTGAAAGCTAGTTGTTAAGAGATGGACCCACCAGGCAACAAATAGGAAAACAGTAAGAACTAAACCAGCCAAATCAATACCTTATCCCAGTCAGTCAGCTGACCAGTCAGTAGTATTGAGCACCCGCTATGTGCAAAGCGCTGGCTAAGTCGAGTTTTTAAAAAGCATTCAGCGTAATGGACTGATGTTGAAGACACATCACCTGAGTGTCCAATGCTTCTGCATTTCCCCACCTCCTTTTTATTCTTGGCGAAATAAAATTATATTGTGCTCCACTTAGTAAATGGAAGTGGTAATGTTGACCATAACTTTTTCTACTCATCCTACTTGTGTATTATGCATATTTCTTTAAACTATTGGATCAAAGGTATGCTTAATCTATTTCCACACAAAAAAATCAATGAGCATGGCATACATAATCTGATGAGTGAATAATGTTCAATTATAGAGAGAGGTAATGTCAAATTAGTACTCCATGATGTAGGATGAAATATTAATCAAATATTCATTAATTTATTTGGAAGATTGGCATCTATTCTAAATTTACCATGTGAATAATAATAGTTTAGTTTAAAGCATTTTCAAATAAAAGGGAAGTTATTTTAAAAATGTGATACAAAATGTCCATTATTTAAGAGTTTAAAAATATATCTACATATTCTGAATAAAATGCAATAATATTTTAATACAAGCAGGTGTCCAAAACAATTTTATGTTCTTTGCAATAAATATATGCCTCCACTAAAAAAAAAAATTAAAAAAAATAGCAGCCTTGACCAGTTTGGCTCTGTGGATAGAGCGTCGGCCTGCAGATTCGATTCCGGTCAAGGGCATGTACCTTGGTTGTGGGCACATTCCCAGTAAGAGGTGGGCAGGAGGCAGCTGATCAATGTTTCTCTCTCATTGATGTTTCTAATTCTCTATCTCTCTCCCTTCCTTTCTGTAAAAAAATCAATAAAATATATATTTTTTAAAAATAGCAAAGCACAGGAATGGAGTTTTGGAAACTAGATGAGAAGTTGCAGATTCTATCCCAGGTTATGCTCTGTCTACCTGGGATGTTACACATGGTTGGTATAAGTTGAAAATGACATGAGGCACAGTAATAGACTCTGACAACCGCAAAAACCTATCAAATGCAAAACATTCTGTTATCACACAAACATCGGTGTGCTTTACTGCGCTGTGCCTCAGTAAAACTCTAAATGCCGGTATTAAAATTCAATGGAATTTTAGGTTCAATACTTAAATTCAATAGAAAAGCCCACTGTTTGAAGGATTTTGTAGGGGTTTTTTGTAATGCAAAAAACATTCTAAATCAGTTTGTTTTGTAAATTTATTTGGTTTTCTTAAAATGAGGTTGCTTCATTAAATGTATACAGGATAGCTCCATTTTTGTTCATCTCATTGATTCAAAGCATTCTGTGCACAGAGGTCACCTAAACACTCAGTTTGGTAGTGACTACTTTCCATCCTGCTCTCCTACTCAGGACACAGAAAACAAAGACAGTGCTGCCACCAACAGGAAAATGGAAGTCCCAGTAACTCCATTTAAACCCCAATTCTCCATTTTCTCTACTTAGAACTCTTGTTAAATAAACTAATTCATAGTATGAACGACAGTAAAAAAAATGGAAAAGAGCTCTTCAGATGAATGAAACTTAAATGTAAAACTAAGAAAAATAACATCCTATAACAGCAAAAACAAACAAACCAGAAAAAAAAAAAAAGACAGTATCCTGGAATAATAGACTGAGAGGCAAGTGTTGTGCATTAAAGTGCAGCATAGTAAGAAGTAAGAAGTCTCCGTGAAAACCTTCTTCCTTGTCTACATGATTAAAATACAGATTTCTTAAAAGCCAAAGAAAATACTAACATGCATTAGTAAAGGATTTGATTGGCAAAATATAATTTCATTATAATACTGTTGCATAAGAGTACAAATGTATAATCTGCACTCCACATGCTGCAAAGTTTTGCTTTTATTGCAAAAATAAAGGTTAAATGTTACAAAAGCATAATTCAAAATTATCAGGAAAAGGATGGAATACTAGAATACTAACATTTGAAAGGTATATAATATAATTTCCTTAAAACTAAAAGGTTTATGCAATTATAAAGTATAATTACGTACATTTATATGTTACTAGTAGCCCATTGCAGGAAGATTCCTGCAAGAATAGGGCTTCCTTAGCCAGAGCGAAGCAGAGAAGAGAGCAAAGCCTGCCTCAACTCCCGTGCCTCGGCTCCTTCCCATCTCTGCCACCTCAACACCCGTCTAGGCCACCGCGAGGCCCCCCCCTTCCTCCCTTCTTCACCGTCTCCACTGCCTCGGCTCCGTTCCCTTCTGCAGCACTTGGCTTCCTTCTATGCTGTCTTTAGTCTTCACTCACCTGTGTATGCAAATTAACCACCATCTTTGGTGGGTTAATTTGCATATAGTCACTCTGATTGGCTGGTGGGTGTGACTTAGGTGTCTTGCAGTGATGGTTAATTTGTATTTTAAAGTTTGGACACAATTGAGGTATAGATATAGATATAGATATATCCATGTAAGATTTTTTCCAACTCTTAAATTCAAAGTCTCTCACAGTCCTTGATCTAGAATCATCTTTTTGATCATTAGAGAAAATTAGAAATGTTCTTTCTGTAGTCACAGACATGAGAAGAAAAGTGTAGGGTGCCATTAAGCCCCCAGCTCCTCCCATCCATTTTTTTTTAAACTACTCAACCCTTTTCATTTCAAATAGCTCACAATTACAAAAGACCAAATTTCTCACTCAGTTACACCCACACAATTCCCACTGGGGTTCTTTCTTTTTTTCTTTCTTCCTTTCTTTCTTTTTCAGTAAATTGCATAAACACGTCTGAAGCTACATTAGAAAATCTATTTTAGTCAATCTGTCTTTCAGTTACAGTTTTTATTCAATATTATTTTGTATTAATTTCAGGTGTAGAACATAGTAGTTAGACAATCATATACTTTACAAAGTATTCCCTCTGATATTTCCAGTACCTGACTATGTAATATTGCACTACATAGTTATTACAATATTATTTCCTATGTTGAACTTTACATCTCCATGGCTATTTTGTAACTAATAATCTATGCTACTCAATCCCTTCACCTTTTTCACCCAGTACCCAACCCTCCTCCCCTCTGACAAACATCAGTCTGTTCTCTGTATTGATGTCTCTTTCTATTTTTCATTTATATTATCCTTTAGATTACACATATAAGTGTAATTAATCATTTGACATTTGTCTTTCTCTGACTGACTTATAATATACCCTCTAGTATAATATAGTTAGTATAATATACCCTCTAGGTCCATCCATGCTGTCCCAAATGATAAAATTTTGTTCCTTTTAATGGCCAGGTAACATTCCATTGCATATATGTACTACCACTTTTTTATCCACTCTTGTACTGATGGGAACTTGGGTTACTTCTATACCTTGGATATTGTAAATGAAACTGCAGTGAGCATTGGGGTGCTTATATTCTTTCAAATTAGTGTTTGGATGCTTTAGGTATATAACCAGAAGTGGAATGACTGGGTCATAAGGCAGTTCCATTTTCAATTTTTTTAGAAACTTCCCTTCCATAATGTTTTCCACAGTGGCTTCACAACTCAACACCAAAGAAACAATCCAATTAAAAAATGGGCAAAGGGCATAAATAGACACTTTTCCAAAGAGGATATACATATGGCCAATACATACAAAAAATGCTCAACATCACTAATCATCAAAGAAATGCTAATGAAAACCACAATGTGATATCACCTCATAACTGTCAGAATGGCTATCATCAATAAATCAACAAATAGTGAATATTGGGAGGATATAGAGAAAATGAGGGCATACACTGCCAGTGGGCATAAAGATCAGTCAGTGTGGTTTTAACTCTTGACTTTCAACCACCTATTAAGCACTTGCCTATGACAGTCTCTGTCTGAGATACGGGTGTGCCAAAATGAACCAAGATTCAGTTTTCTTGATTCTAAACCTAAGAATTAATAAAAAGGACACACTTTTTATCTCTACCCTGTGCATATATTTATTTGTAGCTATTCCATGTAGAATTCACAAAATGAAAACGAAGGTTATAAAGCAATTACTAGGGAAAGTTAACAACTCTGCCCATTTCCCTAACTTGTTTCACCCACCTTTCAGGTACTCAGATGTCAGTATTTATTGTTAAGTAACATTTTCCTTCTATCACATTACATTATTTAGACCACACCATTCTGAGTGTGTGATTCTTCAAAATTGAAGATGACATGATTTAACAATTCCTAAAAGGGCAGAGGGCCCAGATCAGTCCCAAATTTCTCCACCTCTCTCTCTCTTCTTTTTTCAGAAAGGTTTTAATCCACGGAACACAACTGTGAGAAGATGTGCAATGTTGCTGATTTGATTTGTGGCCCTCTAACCCACCATGCTTTCTCACTTGCATTTTCTCAATAGTCCCTCAGCTAGAATCCCTGCCCCTAGACTCACCCACATGCCAACCCATTCTCTCTACACTCAATCATTTTATCTACTTATAAACCCTCCAATGTTGTTTTATAACCAACTATATAAAATCCAAACTTCCTGGAGTGCCATTTGAAGACCTTCACATCTGATTCTTTTTCCTTAGCTCCTGCCATAACAACTTCTCGTAGTCCCAGAAACCTATTCTGCTGCCTCTCACATCCTGACCTTTGCATATTTCAGTCCTTCTACTTGGAATTAATTCTCTTCTTTCCTTCTGTTCCCTTGTTCTGGATAAACTTTATATCCTTCAGTGCTCTGCTTAACTATCTTATTCCCCAGAACCTTCATGATCTGGAAAGGGGTCAAGGGACTACCGGAGAGTAGGTTAGGAGCCTATTGAAAATTGTCCTTAGAACCATGTGCTCACCCCATCCTGTTTTTGTGCATATCATTTTGGGGGAATCATCTGTTTAATTATCAATTTTTCCAATTCTAAAAGCAGGGTGTCAGCCTTATTCACCTTTGAATCTTCACTCTATGACACACAGTAGGCGCCCAGTAAACATAGTGAAGAATTAAGGAGTAAATTTGCTCTCCCTAAAATGAAGCCTAAAATGCAAGCTTGTCTGCTCGCATTAGCATGAGGTTCTAATCTACCAAACAGAGTGCTCATGATTGATAACTCACAGGAGAAGATTCTCTTGCTATAAATTATGCAAATGGATCTGTATGAGGATAATTGCTTAAAACATTTTCTTTTGTTTAAGCATTAAGAATCAACTTGCTCTGGTTTTTAATGTACTGACCAGCAGGGAAATACAACGTATCAGAGAAGGGATGGAAAGCTGAATGCAGATTGAGGAGCCATAAATCATGTCTCTTTGTCCTAAAGGACTGCTCATTGAGTTGATTAACAAGCAACAGTCAATTGGCTACTCATCTTTCAGGCTTTGTCAAATGGCCAGCTGTCCTCCCCAGGTGACACCTTTGTCATCTCCCAACTGTAACGTACCTCTCTACATAGGAGTATCGAGAATTAGATTCATTACTCACATAATGAAAGATAGGTCAGTCCAGCTGACTAAAGGCCCAGTCCTGAAAGTGGGCCAAGTCCTTGGGCATTCCCACGGCTGCCATTGATACTAGACTTTCATCATCACCCAGAGAGATCGCTTGGACCAGGGGATGCTTCCCGGCACCAGCAGTCTGGAATCCCATTCTCGTTCTTTACACTTCTGCTCTGCATTTATATGCTGCTGTCGTCTTTATTTGTATAACGTATTGCACTTTAAAAAGAAAACCAGATTTAGCAAATTTCAAAAAATGCTTGGCACTGATTAAAACAAAGAGGATTAATGACCAGTTCCCATAAACCATTTCTTCTGCTGGTAACACTGTATAGAATTTTCACTTTAAATGATGAAAATAAAGCTGGAAAAAAATCTGAAAATGAAAAATAATAAATTTTAAAGTGCTCAAAATAGTAATACTCCAAGTTTTATATTATGGAGGGGTAAGATTTGCCACCAAGAACAAGCAGTATGGATATCTTGATAACATCTTCATTTTCATGTAGAAGCAAAATATCTATATAAAATAATTTGTCATATTAGCTTAAATAGTGTCATTAGTAAAAAGCAATATAATGGGATTTACTCCAAGGGTAGTCTTGCTCTTCTAGGATTTGATTAAGATTTTTTTCAACTGTTATTTCTCTTAGCTACAGGATGATAAATGGCATACATAAATGTTAGCCTAAAGCACTGTAAGATTATATGACTTGGGAATCATCAAAGAGTAATTAAATAATGGTTAATCCTGGTCTAAGTGTGTTTTATGGTATTTGATGGCTGCAAAGAAGAACAAAGGTACTGAGCGCTGAGTCTCAATACCTGTTTAACTCTAGGTTTGTGATTTGGAGCAGGTCAAGTCATTCCCCCTGCCTGCCTTCATTTGTTCCCTGTGCTGGCCAGTGAAAATAAAAATATGATTTAGCCAAGGTCTCAGAAGTTTCTGATTCTCATTTTCCTTATCCGTAAAATGGGGCTTTCATGATGATAATTAAATAAAATATGCTAAAGTGCTATTTTTAAATGTATTTTTATTGATTTCAGAGAGGCAGGGAAAGGGAAGACATTTAAACATCAAAGATGAGAGAGAATAATTGGTCAGCTGCCTCCTGCACACCCTCCACTGGGGATCGAGCCCTCAACCCAGGCATGTGCCCTGACTGGGAATTGAATCATGATCTCCTGCTTCATAGATTGACACTCAACTACTGAGCCATGCTGGCTGGGCTTAAAGTACTTTTTAAATGGTTAGCAGTTATACAGATGTCAAATGTCATTATAGCTAAAATAATATGAGAATATTAAAATATTTGCTTCATTTTTTAAAAATTTTATGTGGAAAGAAAGTCAAACTTACAGGAAAATGCACAAAGACTCTCCATATATCTTTAATCAAGGTCACTTATTTATAACATTTTACCTCATTTTCTCACTCTTTCCCTCTCTACCTCTCTTTCTTTCCTGAACAATCTAAACTAACAAACGCGAAATAGTAAAATTAACCATTTCTTTGGGACGCCCAACAGCCAATCAGAACAATGGTATGCAAATTAGCCCAGCCAAGATAGCGGAGGCCTGGGCTGGCACGAGCTCTGGCAGTGGGCAGTCGGTTCCGGGCAGTAGCGGGCAGATGCAGGGCCGGGAGACTGTCCAGGCCCCTGGTTCTGCGGCCAGGGCTGGCAATAGAGAGATGGAGCTGGGAATAGAGAGATCGCGCCAGTGGTTGGGGAGAGGCACCAAAAAGGCTCATCCTTGATTCTTCCACTGTATCTCTCACCTGCTTAGCCTCGTAGATCCTTCCAACTAAATGACAGATTCCCATCATATTGCACTTTTCCAGCATGTAATTTTATTTCGCTTGAACCTTTGAGCAACCAAATGTGTTTGGCAGCATTTATTATCACAATTTTGTAGATAATGAAACATAAGCTCAGACCCATTGAGCCTTTTTCTCTATATTCAGGTGCCTAGAGGGTTATAGGTTCAGGCTGAAATCCATGGGTTTGGGTTGCTATCCAATGTCCCCCCATTACAGTTTGATGCCTCGTTATAGTAACTTTACATCTACAGATCCTGTGTGATCCCATGGCATGGTGGCCGAAGATGCAGGACACTGAGGTTAAGCTGCCTTTTCTTTTGTGAAAATGGTAGAGGTAGCTGGCACATTTAGGACATATGGTGCTTAAACTCTTATTTAAACTTGAAATTTGGCAAAAATAGAGAAACATGTTTGTTGTAACATGCACCTAGCAAATTTGAAAGATATACCTCAGAAATTTTCCATAATTATTCATCACAATTAACGTGAGATCTCACAAATAATAGCTTTTAAGCGAGGAGTTCATATTTCAAAGATATTAAATTGCAAATACACACAGTCATGAACACATCAAACAAGAGACAGGGAAGAGATCTAAGGAATCCTGCCCAACTTTCTTATTAACAGCATAACATGCTCCTTACAGAAAATTTAGAAATACACAAAATTTTTAAAGGGGGGTTTCTAACTGCAAATGTGGGAACTAAGAAAGAGAGAGTCTTAAGTATCTTGTATGTGGCCACATTGGGTGTTAGTGACAGACCGAGGCTTAGACTTTGGACCTCCTGCTGTTCGTCCAGTAGGCACTTGCCTACATTTTTCTGACTTATTTGTGATATAAATTTGAAAATGTTCTAATCCTCTCATATAGAACAAAAATATGCACTGACCTAAGTTATATAGAGCCAAGATAGACTTTTAGCAAAATTAAATATTAATTGAGCAAATACTATTTTTTTAAAAAGAATGTCATCATTTGGGGTCTCTGCTGAGGAAATTGTGGTGAGATACCTTTAACCTCAGGTAAGTAGGAAAGAGTAAGGTATACTTCAGTTGCCTCATCTCTTTAAGGATTTTCTCAAATTGGGGAGTCAGCTGAGACCTGGGGTATTTGTAATAATCACACCCATTTTAAATTAACTATTGTGTACTATTGTATACTCAAGATACGAGTTGAGGTTCATTTTTTTGATACATGGATGTTCAATTGTCCCAGCACCATTTGTTTGATATTTTGAGTAATAAGATATCAAATTAACTCCAGAAAATCTCAAACATCAAATCTACACATAGGCAACATTCATATTCCATAAGCAAGCTTTTCCCCCTTTAAATAGACCTCTCTAGGAAATAGAATTAATCTTTTATACATGTAGCCAGAGAAAAACGAGGAACTTGCTTTCTCTCAAAATATGGTAAAATAAGGTAAGTACCCATATGATTGTATGTCATAAATGCTTTCATTTGGGAATTTTCTTCTTTAAAAAGTCACAATAGGAGTTAAGGAGAATGAGATTTTAAGAAGCATAAGTGAAGCACTTATTCTAATTTATCAAGCATCCAAGATACACAATTGCAGAGTATCAAATCTGCAATTCTGTAAACAAGCTGGTCACAAATGCTCCAGTTCCAAAATGATTTACAATTCATGATGAATTGAATTTTTTTAAAAACTGTCCACTTGGTGGCGCCGTGGTGCTGCTTCAAGAAAGAGCCTGTTGATTTGGGCAAATGTACACTTAGGGGCTGATTTCTTTTGGAGGGTTTTGCGATTCTTAAACATGTGGTCATACCACAATACGTGCCAACAACTGACAATTGCCCTAGTCATTTGTCCAAGAGAAGAAAAAAAAGTATGTGTAGGTGGTTCAAATAAAGTCAGAGCAGGATTTAAGTGGACTTGTGGGACAGGTTGAACAAGTGGATGGATGAAGTCTACCAGACCTATCTTTTACCTATATTCTTTAACAGAAATGCCTTCATGGGGTTTTTTTCTTCTCTCTTCTTATGACTTGATTGTGAGCAGAAAATTGGACACTAATAACATTAGCACAAATGAAAACTCAAGTTGAGCTTCATTTGCTCCGTAATAAATACATAGAACCCGCGGTGCCGTCATTATTAGGGACCGTAAGTTAATATGAGAAACACAGTTCTTTCCCTCAGTGTCCTTGCAGTCGACCTGTGAAGACACGATGTATGTGTAAAACAGTTATTGCTGAATTGTGTACTAGAGAGAGACCCAAGTGGAGGCCATAATGATGAAGGCCTTCGCTGAGCAGGTGGGACTGTCACTAATCATAAAGAATGGCTTCACTGTGGCAGGCAGCCTGTTGCTGCACAGCTGAGTGGAAGGGGGGCAGGAGGGAGCAGGACTTGGCAGTTGTTCTGGTGGCCTGGCTGGGAAGGGGGAGGTCAGAGCCTCCTGCTCTGCAGCAGTCGTTGGAGAAGCAGCCATCCCAGCTGGATCCTCTGGCCTCTCCATCCAGCTGGCCCATCACTCAGTGCATCCACTGACTCACTGATCCATTTTTTTAAATTATGTACACTGACTTCTTCCAGATATTGGGGTGAATGCAAACTATTGATTCGTTCAATTTATATTTTTGTAGTTGATTTAGAAGTTTGAATACCGAATGAGTGAACTTTCTGTGAAAGAATTTGGTAAATAATGAACCTAGAGAATAAAGTCCCTACTTCTTAGAAAAGTATTGATGACATTAAACATCTTGATTTCAATCCATATATGGGTGAAATGACATGAAGCCTCGGATATGCTATAAAATATTTCAGCAAAGAGAAAACAATACGTATTGTAGTATTGTATAATTTTGCTAATTATTGATTTTGGGTGATGGGTATATAGGGATTTATAGTACTCTCCTATTTTTGTGTATGCCTGAAATGTTTTGTCATTCCTTCTCCTTACAAATTAGTTGATCGTTTGAAAAGATAATTCTGGAAATGGGCAAGACTGATCCTGAAGTTAAGGTAGGTGAGTTCAGGTGAGGGTGTGAATGATGAGGAAATGAAGCAGAAGTTAGCACTGAGACCCTTCAGTTGGGAAAACCCCACTTATCAATTTATTTATCAATTATGATGGAAATAATGTGCTTCCGGAGAGATTTGCCGAATAAAAAAATCTGCAGGAAGTGGACTGCTGCCCCATGCTTCAGTTCACTTGCCCAAAGTGACAAGAAGGAGTTAAGGAGACGGTCAGCCCTGTGTAGAGTATCAAGGACTGTGCCAGGGGAAGCCACAACACCTGCTGAGGGAGGATTACGTGTACTCTTAACCATTGAGGTGCTTTTATACAGATTCTCTCGAATATCTGAGAAAAGCCATTCTCAGCTATGTCTGTGCTCTAGAATGACTAGCAATCTCCTCTCTCACCTGTAGGCCAACGAGAAAGAGGCTGCACAACAAGCAACACTGAAAAAGAAAGAGAAACATTTTTTACAAATTAGCCATTGTGTTATTACAGGCAGAACATAGGACCAAAAGTAAGGAAACATTTAGGTTAGAATTCTGGTTCTTCCACTTTCGAGTGTGATTGGAGGCCATTTATCTAACTTTTAAAATTCACTTTAGGCCGCTGTAAAATAGGGGTGCTAGTCACTTCACAGACCTTCAGTGAGCAACAGACAGTGTAATGAAGTGTTTAGAAGAGTTTACGGTGGCCATAATTTTCACTGCAAAGGCTCTGTCCTCCCACTTCCCCTGTATGCACCCCGCAAGTCCTCCGGTCCACAGCAGATGAGGATAACTACACAAGATTACAAACTATAGGTTCAACGGAGACCCAACCAGATATGAGATGAAAGTCATTTGGGAATGATTGGAAAAGCAGAAGAACCTGATTGCCCCCCAGGTAGAAAGTAAGATATAGGAGCAAGCCAGAAGATTGGAGAGAGAACGTGTGGGAGACACCACTTCACAAAGGAGAATGATGTAAGGCAAAGCACCTCTCATTCTTCCCTGAGGAGGAAGTTTTTCTCAAGTAGCACTGCCAGCATCTCTTTGTCTTCTCATTATCTCCTCCACCTGAAAGGTGTGTGTGTATGTGTGTGTGTGTGTGGGGGGGGGTCTGATTGGTGAGTTTGGAATGAGACACAGAACAAACAGAAGCTAACCCTTTCCCCTTCCTTTCTCGTCTGCCTGCCTGGCTGCCAAGAGCACGGATTCTGGTTGGCTTCATCTCTGATAGCACTGCTGTAAGTATAGCATGGGTACATGGCGAAAATGGGCTTTCTGATACCAAAACTCAGCATCAGACAAAATTACTCACATATTCCATCAATGCCAGAAAACTGTAGGCCTACTCCACAGAGGGCAAATCTCCATTTACCGCTGAATTTAGCAGATGGCCTACCCATTCCGCCATAAGATATATATATAAATGGTGTTGATTGATTGCAATTTTCAAATCAACCTATAAAGCATAGGTAATATAACTAGTTATAGAATAGATTATAAGTGCTGTAAATCTTGATAGTGAAAAAAAATGATATTATTGACAAATAGTTGGTGAGACATAGAGGAAAGAGATGGTATTATGTACTGAATGTTCCGCAATCTCCCAAGTTCATCTGTTAAAATCCTAACCCCCAACATGATGGCTCCTGGAGGTAGGGCCTTCAGGAGGTCATTAGGTCATGAGGGTGGAGCCCTCATAAATGGGATTAATGTGACCTTATAAAGGGGACCCCCAGAGAGCTCCTTGCTCTGCTCTCTGCCATGTGAAGACACAAGGACAGTATGGCCATGTGCAAAACAAGAAGTGGGCACTCACCAGACACTGAATCTACTGGGGCTTCGATCTTAGACTTGCCAGCCTCAAAACTGAGAAATGTATTTCTGTCGTTTAAGCCACCCAATCTATGGTACTTTGTTATTGCAACCTGAACTGACAAAAACAGATAGTCTTTTAAAAACATAAAGCAGCCCAGCTGGCATGGCTCAGTGGTTAAGCACCGACCTATGAACGGTCATGGTTCAGTTCTCAATCAAGGCACATGCCCGGGTTGTGGGCTCAATCCCCAATAGGGGGCTTGCAGGAGGCAGCAGATCAATGATTCTTTCTCATCATTGTGTTTCTATCTCTCTCCCTCTCCCTTCCTCTGTGAAATTAATAAAGATATTTTTTTTAAAAAAAACGTAAAGCAGTTATCACTCCCCTGCTTAAAGCCTCCAAGGTGTTTTGTTTTGTTTTTTTTATTAAACCTTTATTGTTCAGATTATTACAGATGTTCCTTTTTTTAACCCCCATAGCTCCCCTCCACCTGGTTCCCCCCTCCACCCTGTGCCCTTACCCCCACCACTGTCTTCATCCATAGATGTAAGATTTTTGTCCAGTCTCTTCCCATACCCCTCACACCCCCTTCCCCCTGAGAATTGTCAGTCCATGACATTTTTCTATGGTCTCCTAGCCCTATTCTGAGGAGAGAACCTTTTTTCTGCCAAGGGCCATTTGGATATTTATAACACCATTTGCAGGCTGTACAAAATTATCAGCTTAAAAATTAGCTGGCTATATTTGGTCAAACATTTAATTAGCTCACCCCTAATGCCTTGGCAGGGCCAGACCCAAGGATTTCTGGGGCCTTATACAGCCTGTGGGACAGATGTTCCCCACCCCTGTCCTACAGGATCTGCCTCTGCTATTCTCCTGTCTCCGCTAGTACACACTTACTCTCACTCACAACATTCCAACCATTCTGAACCAATGACAGCTTCTAAAAGACGAAAACGTTTCCGCTGCTCCTCTACCCAACAAGTAACTGTGAAGCCTAACGCTCCCCTCTCCAATTCAGTTTAACTTCCTCTCTCCCTCAATGACATGTACACAAACAACGCGTTGCTTCTCTTCACTCATGTTTTCAAGAGCTACCTTTGTGAATAGTTGAACTTAATCGATTTATAGTGCCCTGATGTCTGAATAAACCCCAGGTACTTATGCACTCCCCAACTGATGAACATTTAAAATTGTTTCCAGTGTTTGGCTGTTGCTACTAGATTTTTAGGAAACACCCTTTATTAAATTTAAGAAGATTCTTTATACTTATCATCAAATAGGATGTTTTTATAATAACTAAATCTTAAATTTTATCAGGTATTATTACGATTATCTACTAAGATGTTTATATATGTTTACTTTTTTAATAAGTCAGTGCATTAAATATACCTAAATAGAGTTTTCCAATATGAAACTATCCTTGATTTGTGAGATAAACTCAATATTGGTCATGATTACTGTTTTTAAATATTGCTACCTGGATTTAGTTTACTAATAATTTGTTTCTTAATTTCACATCTGTATCCATAGATGAGATTTGTTAATAAATTGATTACTTAGTTTCAGTGTATAAGATTATGCTGCTCTTATACAATGAGTTGAATATATTTTTCCTTTTTTTTTCTTGTCTAAAATGTTTATCTACCTGTTTCTTGAAACTTTCATGCAAGTCATCATCTGTTCCCTAACAGATATTCTTTTGGAAGAGTAGAGTTGTTAAAATTGATACCATTTATCTAGTGGTTATTCATTTATTTGGATTTTCTATTTCTTTTGAGTTTGTTTTAATATTTGCATTTTCTTCTAGAAAATTGTCCATTTCATTTGTTTTTAAATTCATCAGCAAAACAGTTGGTTAGGCTGTACCCAGGTATAGTTTTCTGTATTGAATTTGATCAGTTTTCATAAGGATATATATTTTTATTTATCTTTTGGAAAAATAGGTTCTGAGTTTGTTAATTATTACTACTGGTGACTTTTCTTTGCTTGTTTTCTTTGTTCATTTTTATTCTTATGGTTGTGAACTTCTTATATTTTTCCCCATAGGTTTAATGTTTTATATTTACAGCATCTTCAATTATGAAATCATGAAATCATTTCTTAAAAATAATATTTATTGTTTATAAATGAATACACTAAAGTATATATTTTCTCCTAAATATTGTAGCTGCATAATACAAAGTTTGAAATATAGCGTGTTTTTTGTTCAGTCTTAAATATTTTATCTTTTTCTTTTTTAAAAATATGTTTTATTGATTTTTTACAGAGAGGAAGGGAGAGGGATAGGGAGTTAGAAACATCGATCAGCTGCCTCCTGCACACCCCCTACTGGGTATGTGCCCGCAACCAAGGTACATGCTCTTGACCAGAATCGAACCCGGGACCTTTCAGTCCACAGGCCAACGCTCTATCCAACAAGCCAAACCGGCTAGGGCTTTATCATTTTCTTTGAAGTTTCCTCTTTAACCCATGGATTTTTTAGGTGTATTGGTGTTTTGTTTTGTTTTGTTTTTAACTATCATTTTGTTATTACTTTCTAATTTAATTACATTATAGCTTTTTTTAAAAAAACAGTCTATCTGATAGTAATTTTTTAAAATTTTTTAAAACTTTCTGTAACCTAATATATGTTTAATTTTCATAAATATTTTATCTATGCTTGAAAAGAATGTCTATTCTTCATATATTGGGCAAAAGGTTTTGTGTGTGGTTTGCACGTCTGTATATGATAAACTCTTATATCAGTAAACCAAATATTATTCATTCTTACAAATTTTTGTTTTTGTCTATTTTCTCTATCTGTGCTTGATCAAGGTGGGTTTTTTTTAATTATTCAATATCATTGTGGATTTTTCTACTTCTCTTTGTGGTTTGTTTGCTTTTTATATTTGAAGCTCTGTTGTCAAGTCTGTCTTTGCTCATGATTATTATGCTCTGTGTGGATTGTTCTGTTCTGCTTCAGTCCTATTAATGCATCCTTTTGGTCTGACTTTAACCTTGCATAATTGGTTCTGTTTTGATTATGATCCTAGTGTACTTTACCTAGTGGTTTTCTTTTATAGGAATGTCTATACACAGTTGTATTTTATGAAATCCTTTATTGGTATTCTAATAGCTGAGTTTAATCAATTGATACTTATTCTGATTATTGAAACATTTAGAATTACTTGTCACATTGTGTGTTTTATATTTGCCAGGCTTTTCTTTCCTTCTTTCCTACTGTTTCTTTTAGTTAGTTGATTAGATAAAGTTATTTATTAAAAATTTAAGGTTTCAGTATCTCTTTCCTCATAATAAAATTATAACTTTTTTGCTATATACTGAGCTTCCCTTTCTCATCTACAGGCATTAATTAATTTATGAGTGTGTTTATCAATTAGGCATCATACTTCCTCCCTACAAATTTGTTTTTGGTTGTTATCTTTATAAAAAGCTCTTTAGTTGAGGGACTACGGACAGAAAACTGTTTTTGTGGATCTGAATCATGTCTATATTTTAAAACAAATGCTGAACAATAGATTCGCTGGGCATAAAATAATATTTCTGTCTTCCAACAAAACTTCAAGGAATTGAAACAAACCAGTCTTTCACTGAAGGGAAACGTAGGCAGTACATCACAGTGTCCCCTACACACTCTACTTCTCTGATGACATGTTTGAGGGACATCACTAGTTGAGTCTCCCCACGAGCAATTTGGTGCACATGATTACTGCTCAAATGTTTTCTCTTATCTTACCACCCCTTATAGACCGCTTAAAGGAAGTTATAAAGCTCTGGCAGGTGTCGTGGCCCCTTCTGAGCTTACCTTTACAGTCTGGGCGATCTATAGTCCCCATTTCCTTTCACACACGGTGAGTCTGGCACACGTCCCCATAATACATGAAGTTTTATCAGGGCCATTTCACTACCCATCGAGGTTATGTTTTTCCTGAGCCCATTTATTTGATTCATAGTATTAATAAAAGTCTTGATAATAAATTATTGTTGCATTGTTGTGGTGGACAAATACTGTAATACAGTGTGGAATTCAGGTTGCTAGTCCAACTGCAAAACAGAATATTAAACACCCAATTAATGGGAGGTTCTAAAGACATTTTTATGACATTCTGAAATAATGTTTTCTTTATTCTGTTTTGTTCCTTCTGGCGTGTAGAAAGTTATACATCTTTATTCTCAACCTTAAATTTCAACTTGTCTGAAATTAACACTGCCAGTGCGGTTTATTGATAACTGGTTGTCTCCGGGAGTCTGTCAAATGGTCTGCCAGTAGCTTCTCAATTTTAGAGGCAAAAGTAATGAAACCATTTTATTCACATGCATTTCCCCAAATTGAAATATTAGAATGATTAATTCTAATTAAGAATGATTTTCACAGGAATCCCACCACCCTCTAACAACCATCGTGTTTTTTGAAAGCTGTGCAAGTCCTGGAAGGACATAAGTCAGTTCATTTCAGCTAACATGAAGTTAATGCATGAAGTTCTTCTCAGTGAATGTATTTGCACATTATTGCACATTTCTATTTATTACAGGATCTTATCCAAAGGAGCTGGACACAAGTTAGACCGCTTTTCTCTTCCCCAAACTGAGCAGCTGGTAACAGGTCATTTGCCTCCAGATTAAAGTTGTGACAACGTCTACTGTGTGTTCTACTTGTAGAAATTAGCCTTTTCCACATTCACTTGCATAATATTCACATATTGGCCTTTTTTGCATGGTGTTTGCATTTGCTATATTTGCATTTACTTTTTGTGTTAAAGTTCAAGTTCAACAAAATGGGTCAGTTGGTCAAGAGTGTGATATTAAAGAGTAAGAGTAGTAATTGACAAGCTGATTCTGAGATGCATATGAAAATGCAAAGAATCTAGAATGGTCACAACTATCTTAATAAAGAATGGGATTTATTTATTTTTATTTTATTTTATTTTTATTGATTTCAGAGAGGAGGGGAGGAGAGAGAGAGAGAAACATCAATGATGAGAATCATTGATTGGCTGCCTCCTGCATGCCCCACTCTGAGGACAGAGCCTGCTATCTGGGCATGTGCCCTGACCCATGACTTGAACCCTGACTTCAGAGTTCATAGGCCAAGGCTCAACTGCTGAGCCATGCTGGCCTGGCGAGGACAGGATTTATTTTATGAATTTTTTAAAAAGAACGTTATGATTTTGACTGGCTGTGCAACATATGTATTATCCTGAATAGTCTGAACATGTCGCTTTAGACTGAAATACCTTTAACCATGGGTTTGAACTGCATTGGGCCACTTATATGTGGCCGTTTTTCAATAAACACACACAGTAATGTAAATGTGTTTTCTCTTATGATTTTTTAATTAATATTTTCTTTTCTCTATAATTTAATTTTAAGAATGCAGTCCATAATACATAGAGCATACAAAATATGTATTAATCGATTGCTTATAGCATCAGTAAGGCTTCTGGTCAACAGTAGGCTATTAGTAATCACGTTTTGAGATTGTCAAAAGCCATATACATATTTTCAATTGTGTGAAGAGTCAGAAACCCTAACTCCTTACATTAGTCAAGGGTCCACTGTATATGGGAAATAAGATGTCAGAATTTTTTTTATTGATTTCAGACAAGAAGGGAAAGGGAGAGAGAGATAGAAACATTAATGATGAGAGAGCATCATGGATCGACTACCCCTGCACGCCCGGCTGGGGATTTAGCCCACAACCTGGGCATGTGCCTGCCTGGAAATCAAACCTTGACCTCCTAGTTCAAAGGTCAATGCTTAACCACTGAGCCATACATGCCGGGCAGGATGTCAGAACTTTTAATGAGACAAAGCAAATGGCACAAGGGTAGAGCACGTGGCCTTTCCCACTCCTGGGTGATTTTCTTCACTCGTACAAAAAGGGACTGAGAGGACTGGGTCCATTTAAAAGCACATCTAAATGCTGCAATGTCTTGCCACCTCAGATTGGAAGAGGAGTCCAACTTATAACAGGGCAGAGCACATGGCGGCCAGTCCACTGGAAGTTGGACTTCCCTGTGTTTCTTCTGCCCTAGCTCCAGGCTGTGTGCCTCCCATGGCGCAATGCCTGCTCAGCTCTGTAGGTCTATGCTAGGAGAACACACTGAAGTCTCTGGTTCCCTTGCCTCTTCCTCCCCCTATTGTTGTAGAGTTCCAGACAACTCTGATCCTTTCTCTAGACCCCCAGTTCAGGCTAGACCAGCACCAAGAATTTCATTCACTTTAAGTAAAAGTTATTACCCCTTTAATCTAGAGCAATGGTTTTCAACCTTTTTCATCTCGTGGAACACATAAACTAATTACTAAAATTACACAGCACACCAAAAGTATATTTTTTGCTGATCTCACACATACACAAAAAATAGGCACAATTATTATTTACCCATACCAGACTGCTATTGTTGTGTTGCCTGTTGTCATTTTTTATTTGATAATCTAAGGGAAAAGAGGTCAGTGCGCCCAACTAGTCAGGTAATGCGTGTTTTAAAAGTTTTTGCAGCACACAGGTTAAAAATCGCTGACCTAGAGGCAACCATCTTGCTCAGGATGGGGAGAGAAAAGGAGTCCGGCTCCATCAGATAGGATTAATTACCCCAGTCATTGTCCCCAACTCCCTGCCCCTTTATGCTCTTCATGTTGGTTGCCCTGAGCTGCAGGATGACCCTGAGCTGGGGAAGGAACGTGGCTTGTGTGAGGGTGCTCCTGAGAGTATTTTGAGTTTTGTTTATTCTTCTCTCTTCTCTAGCTGAGGAGAAGGGGCCAGCAGAAAGGAGACTGACAATAAAGAAAGGAAGAAATAAGTGACCAAACAAGTTCTCGGAGAGTCTGGAAAGAATAGAATCGAGAACACAGGTAGAACGGGAATAGGAACACATGGGCAAGCAAGGAGGAAAGGCAGCCGTGAGTAAATTATCAAAGTGCCTGTGCTTAATAGGAACTCAAGTACTCACCGAGTTGAGAGGAGGGTAACTAGTGACAGACGACCAGCTCCTGGGCATAAGGAAAGCTGTCAGTGAAACATATCCAGGAGTAGTCAGCACACGGGAAGTTAACATAGATCTTTAGAGCCAATGTGGTTAACTTAGCAGAGCAATGGGTATCGTTGGTAGTCACCCATTCTTTTAGTACATTGATTACCAAATGTACATTGTTCATTAACATACCAGGACTGACCTGCACCAGCAGCACAAACCCTCTCCCACCTTTAATCATTTCCAAAAGATTAAAGAAAGAATCAAGGAAAAGACCTTAAGTGTCAGGCCCTATGCCAAATAGCCTAACCCAGTTTCATTTAACTCATCACTATGTCACTGTTGAAGAAAATGACCCAGAGCAATTACGTATTTTGTCAAGTCATGGATCTCAGAAGCAGAGGTGGGACTCAAATTCAGATCTGCCTCGTTTAAAAGCCCACTCTTTTTACATTCAACAGTGCAACCATGCAAACATAAAAAGTAAAGTGAAAGAAAGTTTAATCTCCAGTAAATTCATTTCATGACGGAAAGAGACAATTCAAGTATCTAACAAAGAAAATGTCCAGCCAAAAAAAAAAACATCCCCACTTAACCTGACTCGTTTCTGTAACTCTATAAAGTGTCATAGATTTGTGGGTATTTTCAGGAAACTGACAACTTGTAGGCAGAGCGTAACTTTTGTTCATCTATAGACTTCCTCTATTCCAGTGAGAAAGCAATTTTAAAAGGCCTTCTATTTCTCTCCCTCTAAATTTGAGGTCCTCTATTATTTTCTGTTGTCAAAGCTCAGACAAACTTTATTATTTTATTAGGTCATTGGCTATGATTTATATGTCTCCTAGGAGCTGCGACTGTAGACAGGGAGAGTGATGGGACTTACCAGGCCCCGAGTGGACGGAGCTCACCTGGCAAGTTAGCCTGTCTGCCCTGCTCTTGACAGTTACTAATGCTTCCTCCTCCTGCCGCTCCCAGTGCTTTTTCTTCTGGAGTGCCAATTGCAGATGCTTCTGCTACATGTGGCAGCACTTACAGCCCAAACATGCCCATGGTTTCTGTGTCTTGGGCATAGTCCCGCTGTAACAGTTCCCCAGCTGGTCCCCTTCCGATGCGTTATCCAAGAAGCACAAAATGACCAGCCAGAGCCCCTGAACCAACAGGCATATTCTTGCTCAGCCACTTAAAAGTTCAAACTGTTTCTCAGTAAACAAAGTGTTGTGTGTTGCTAACTCCTCATTATCCTGACGTCCTTGCTTTACCTTCGTCAGCCCGCATTGTGTCTGTAGCCTTAGTGGCTAATGAACCCTACTAGCCAGCCCTTTGCCCACAATAAGAGCTGTTTCCTGTTGCAGGTTGGGTGAATAGAGACGATGAGAGATGTGATTTCCCTGTATCAGTCAGGTGTGCTTGGTTATGCTGTGGTAATAAATGATCCCCAAATCTCAACGGCTTACCATAATAATAAGTAGTTCTATTTTGCATTTATATTTATAGCCGTTGGGGGTTAGCCTCCGCTCTACACTATGTTGTCCAGGACCCAGGCTAATGGGGCAACCTCTCCAGGGAACATTAAGTCTGTGGCAGAGGCAAATGAAACATGATAAACACAAGTTCGTTCTTGAAGCTTCTGGCCCCACTTCGTCAACAAAGCAAGTCATACAGCCATTCCTGACATCAACAGAGAGGGGATGTGAAACCTTCCTTCAGAGGAGCAGTGCTCCAGGGCGGGGCAGCAAACATGTTGAGCATTAGTACAATCTACCACTCTCACTTGGATGGAGACCTCTCATGCCTGAGAGGAGCCCATCTATGGAGCCCAGGTCTCAAGACTTCACAGGATTCCGCCAGGGCCAGGAGGCCTGCTCCATTTCTCGGCCTCATCTGCCGCCTGCCACTTTGACTTGAGCTCCTGACATTGACAGATGGCCCGGGTGTCCTGGAGACTCCCTGAGGTGAGTCAAGGCATGGCTCCTGGTCTTTGTAATTCCTAGGCTGTGCGATCCCAATGCCTGAAGAAGCAGACCTCAGCCCTTGCCCAGTCCCTGGGGCAGGGTGGGGAGAGGAGCCCCTCCATCAGAGCCCATATTTGTGTCAGCAAAGGACATTCCACTCTGAGTCACTTATTTCTGCAGCCTGTCAAAGACCAAATTAGATCACTTTGAAGGAATACATTATGACCATCTGTCCATTCAGATAAATCACTGACCTTCCTTCTTTTTTTTTTTTTTTTTACCCTAGCAGCAGGGTGTTCATGACAGTTGTCTCTGTGATAAATGTTTACCGGTTCAGTAGCATAAACGTGGTTGTGCTTGATGTTTTATGCTATGATTATTGCTGTGTTGAAATGAATAGGACTTAAGGAGTTAATGCTGTCCTCAGCATCGTGAGACACATCTGGAATAAAAATCATTTAATGATTTGAATTACATTAATATGCAGAAAATGCTTTGCAAGAAGTTCTTCTAAATACAACCACTCAAAATCTGGTTGAAAATAATTTCGAAAGTGTTAATAACATAACAATTTTAAATATGTCATTTTGGGGCTACACATATGCACACACACAGATATCTTTATATATAAAATTCATTAAGTATCAAGCACTTATGACTCATGTGAGTCAGGGAGACAAAGAGAACCAACTTGAAAAGTGTCTCCCATAACAATTATTATAAGCAGCCTATAATCGCAGTACCTTTGTTGGGTTGTTAAACACATTAAAACAACTGCTATTCCTTCACTCAAAAAAAAAATATTTATTGAGCACCAATCATGAGCCAGGCACAGGAGATACAGAATAAAATGAAACAGGTCAAAATCCCAGTCCTCATGGAACTTAGGTTCTAGTTGGAGAAGAAATGTCCCTCTGTGGCTATTTGTACTTGGACAAGAAATGTCCTTCTGTGGATACTCCCAGTTGGAGGAGAACTAGCCTTCTGTGCGCCCCTCCTGACCCCCTCTCCAGCTTTCTCCACCTTCATCTGTGCGTCTCTACAGACCACATCAAGCTCACTTGGCTTAGCTCCAGTTGGATTTGGCCAGTAGGGGGCACTTGAGGCACAAGAGGAGAATAAGTTGTGTTTGTTCGTCATGGCAACATTCTTCCTCCCAAGGCAGCCCTCTCCATACTGTGGTGCTCTCTAGGTTCCCCTCTCCATCCCCACAACCACTCTTGCACTTTTGCCTTCACACTCCCCACCACCACCAGCAGCAGCATTGTTGCTAGTCCCAAGTCACTAGCCCCTGCCGGTTTCCCTGAGACTTGCTCACACCTCTGTTAATCATTCTGTTAGTACGTTATCTTATGATCACGTTCAAGGATACTTTTTCTGTTATAACCCTGACCGATACACAAGATGAAGAAATTATATAGTAACTTAGGTATTGATAAATGCTGCTGAGAAAAAGGGTTCAGAGGCTAAAGCGTGCTGAGTCAGGACAGGTGGGTGCTCTTTAAATAGTGTGGTCAGAGAAGTCTACATAGTAAAAATATAAAACACTACAAATTTGCACACCTCCCACCAGCACTTTGCTTTCAGAGGAAAGTCGACAAGAAGCCCCAACATGTAAAACCTAGACTGGAGGAACATCTCTGGGTGAAGCAGAGGTAGGAGTAGAGGTGAAGGCTGAGGTCTCCCACTGCCACGTGGCTGAGCCCTGCCTCTGCCCTCGAGGCTGCACAAAGTCATCCACCATCCCACACTTGGCTTCTGACACACCTCGATTTCCCCAGGCTCTGAGCCATACAGAACCAAGGCTGATACAAAATAGTCCGTTCTTAATCCTCCCAGTTTTATGCCACATCATTCCAGAGAAATAGAAAACTACTCATCTCATCCCCAGGAATAGCGTCAATAGAGCCATGATTTAATGCTGTGTCCTCATCTCTCTCCCAGTGGGGAAAAAAAAAAAAGTGACCTCACATATATTTGCTTTTCATTTTCATTTGTAAAATTGGCACTAAGAATCTTGTCCCAATATTTCTCAATGTCCTCTTTACAAAAACCCATATAATAAATTATCCCAAGAAGAGGTTTCTCTCTCCTGATGGACTTACTAGGTGTACCAGTTAATAATGCAGATTTTTTTAAATTAGATGAAGTTACTAGTAGATGGTTCTTTTGCTGGACAATGAGAAGTATGTTTTCCTCCTGGCATTGGCGAACAGGAAACTCAGAGGCAAGTGTCATACTAAATCGCTATGACTTTTCTCAGAAATTGTTTTTTAATGTGATTTTTTTTCTAGTTTCTATTCTCTGGTTTTTGTCATATATGTTTTATTGTATTTATGATTTTCTTATAAAAGTAGATAGGCTAAATAAATATTATAATGCAGTTGAGTTAAGGTATTATTTTTATTTTAATTAACTATTGTTCTATCTACATAAAAATAATCTATAAATTATGAAAACTTTAGCCAATTAATAATTTTTGGTTTCTATGCTAACCAAAATGACCAGTTTGACTGATTTTTCTTTCCCATTCAAGAAACTGTGCTTCTTCATTCAAGAAAGGACAAGCAATACTTCTGGGTAATTTTTTATTTCCAGGATCAGTGCTCAGTACTGGGAGATGAATAGATGAATGTGGTACAGACCCTACCCACAGGGAGTTATTTTTCAAACTTCTCATTCAGAACTAGTGATTATTTATAGTTAAAAACTAATTTACAAAAGAACACATTTTGGGAGGAATAAAAAGAGAGTTTTCCCACTTGGTTCTCTGCTGCCAACAGATACAGAGGTAAAAGAAATAAAAATTCTAAACCATCTACAACTGTAGGTTGCTCCCAAACAAACATAAGACTGTTTTAAAAATACTTCCTGCAGTAGGATTTATGGAGGGCAGCCTAGGCTTCCGACGCACCACTGGGGCCATGGTCCTTTTGCTCCTGATCCATCCTACTTCCTTCAACATCAAATCCCCTTAAAGCATTTAAAATCAATATTTGGCTTTGAAAGCTGAAATGTGTCTGCTAATAGGTCAAGCTACATGTTTATGTCAATCATAATTCCTAGCGAGTTTTGTAGCTTTCCGCGTTTGACAAATCACTTCTGCCATTGACTATGTGAAAACTACCAGCCAAAGTATTTAAAGGCATTCAGGTTATAGATGTGGTCATTCCCAGTGAATCTCCAACTTCTGTACTATTCCTCCAATCCCCATTTGACAAAAATTTGCTAAGCACCTACAGTATTCCAGGCTCACTACTAGGTGCTGGGATATAAATGATAAACACTACAGATGTGTTCTCTGCCCTCATGAAGTGGCATCTAACAGAAAACATAAACGGTAAACAAATAACTCCAAGTGGAATGAAGGCGAGGATTTTTTGTCTGATGCCTTCACTCTTGTATTTCTCATGCATATAACAATGCCAGGCTCGATCCGTATTTGCTGGGTGAACAGTAGGCAAGAGGAAGCAGAGTGTGCACAGGAACATGTCAGGGGGTGTCATCTAATCTGGAGAGCTGAGAGAGGCCAATCTAAAGAAATGCCATTTCATCTGATACCTAAATGAAGAGTTGAAGAAGCGAGGGAAGCGAGAGGCCAATGGGAGATCCCAATGTAAAACGGGTCCCAGATGTAAAAGAACTGAAGTTTTATAAATACACACATACCTACCTATATTGGCTGATGTGGAAAGAGCATAGAGCAGACTGAAAAGAGATGGGGTCGAAAGCTTGATATAAGTGGCAGCTCAGACGATCTCACCAAGCAAGTTATGAATTTTGTACTTTATCTTACAGGCAGTGGGAAACCACTGAAGTGTTTTGATTAGATGGGTGATGTAAATCAGATTTGTTATTTTAAAAGATCCCTCCCGGTACAGTAAGAAGTCCTTGTAGCTGATGTTAGAAAGTGCTGCCTTTCATCTGACGATTCCTCAAAAAATTGAGAATAGAGCTACCATATGACCCAGCAATCTATTTCCTGGATATGTACCTGAAAAACTCGAAATCACTCATTTGCAAAAATATATGCACCTCTATGTTCATTGCATCATTATTCACGGTGGCCAAGGCATGGAAGCTACCAAAGTGTCCCTTTTTAGAGAACTAGATAAATATGTGGTACATAGCAGTCAGTATATACAAAGGAATACTACTCAGCCTTAAGAAAGGATGAAATAGCACCATTTGCAACAGCATGGATGGACCTTGAGAACAATATGCTAAATGAAATAATTCAATCATTAAAAGCTAAGAACCAAATGATTTCACTCATGTGGAATATAAAACTGAACCTCATGAACACAAACAGCAGTGCTGTGATTGCCAGAGGGAAGGGGATTGGGGGAGAAAGGGGTCCTGATATATGGTGACAGAGAAGATTTGACTTTGGGTGGTGGGCACACAGTGCAATATATAGATCTTATAACATAGAAACCCAAACCTGAAACCTATCTGTTCATTTTGACCAATGTCACCCCAATCAATTTAATACATATATTTTTTAAGTGCTGCCTTCATTGGAATCATCTTCTTATTGCTCTACACTCTATTTCCCCTTCTGCTTGCTCTGTAATATTCTATTATTGAGATGTCTTTATCACAATTCTGCACCTCTCCTGCATGCCCAGCTTCCCCCTCAGAGAGGGCAGCATTACTGTCTCCCATAGAGCGACATAGTTCATTCTTCCATGATTTCTTACTCCAGGTACCCTTACAATCATAAGCATATATCTTGATTGACAATACCATGTACCTGTCTTATATCCCAAGACTCTCCGCACTTGTGTGATGACTTAGTGCCCATAATATATAAACAAGTAAGTTTGAACTCCCCCGCCTCAGAAAACAGAGAGCCCTGCACAATTCTGAAAACACTCAGAAAATGCCCCTACTCCCCTGTTGTTGTTTGTTCTCTCATTCCAATCTGCTGCTCCCCAGATTTCCCTGATCATTTCTCGTTGTCTCCTCAGCATTTTATATGCTGTCCCAGAATTCGGTCACATTGCTTCCAAACACAGACCTCCCTTTACCCCCCCCCTCTTCCCCCAAACCCCCTGAGCACAGCTGGAGACCCAGGAACAGAGGAGACTTTCAGGGAAGAAAGGCAGAGCCACATTTGGTTACCAGCTCGCTGGTACCACACCTTTGAGTGGCAGTCTGTGTCATACCCCCCAGCCAGCTCTATGTTGCTGGAACCAATGTCAGCTCAAATGAGTCTGCCGGTTGCCCAACTTCTCTCCCTGTCTCTAGCATGCAAACATTCCTTCCTCCTTAACCCCAACCAGTGGGGGCTAACCCAGGTAGCCTGTACTAATCTGCAAGAGCTCCCAACCTATGCAGAATGAGCTATGAACACTACAAAGGGAAGGAGCTCATTCTTCTGTGACTCAACTTTTCCTTCCAGAATAGCCCCAGGGATTGACTTAATTTAACAACCCAAAAGGCCCACTAAAGTGTTTCCATCCAAATTAAAAAACAATCTTCCTTTGAAAGACACTTCTGCTCCATCCCCCTAGGACACAGACATGGGGGCAGTTTTTGAAATTACATTTTTATTTACTTTATAGATGAATATATATATATATATATATATATATATATATATATATATATATATATTCACCCCCACACAATGTTTCTCCAATTTTCCAAATTAATTACTACTAACAAGTGATAATTACAGGATGAATGGGGAATGTTATCTCAAAGCAGCCTGTGGCAAGCATATTGTTTCTGTAGAGTCTTATATTTTCTCTCCTAAAATTCACATTTTGCATGCTGCTATAACATGTCCATTTATTTCAATACATAACAATATAATGAAATACATTTAAACTCAGCCATAGTGCTAGAAGGGAGATCCACAAATTTCTATCAAAAATAACAAGGAGAGGAGAAACAAGATGGCGGCATAGGGTAGACACCGTATATGCAGCTGTGAACAACTATTTCAGAAAAACCACGAAAAGAACACACGGACACCACTCGCACGCACAGGACGGCTGGCTGAGTGAAAATCCCACAACTAGAGAAGAGTCTGAGACTCAGAGGAGTGGCGCAAGCAAAGTACAGAGGTACGGAGGCGCGCGCACGGGCTCGGGAAAGGGCTGGTACCGGAGGTCGCGGTTCTTTTCCAAAACGGAGAGAGCCACAAGCTCCCAGCGGCTCTGAACTCCAGTTCCAGGTGAGTTTCTGAGGTCCCACAGACACCCAGAGAAGGGAGACTGAGTGGCACCGGGTAGAAACCCAAAGTGGGTTTCTCTCAGCGTTGCTTGCAGCAATTACCATGGGACACAGAGACCTGGTGTCTCTCAGCGCAGGGCTGAGAAGTGCCATAGCTATTTGCTCCGCCCTGCCTGGCGAACTCCCCGAGGCCCCGCCCCTCCCAAGTGCATCAGAGGCTTCTGCAGCAACATCTCCTTAAAGATACAGGAGCCAGCCTCACCCAGTGGCCAGAGAGGGACTAACCTAAACAAAACAGATCCACAAGGAACACACTCAGGGCAGATGCAGTGAGCATAAAAGCTCCCCTGAAACAACTCTTGCCCCATAAGGGTGTCTCCAGCACAGAAGTTCTCCCACTGTAGACACACCTGACTCTCGTAACCAAGTGGCTTAGAGGTTAATCCCTCGCAGTGATTGCCTAAATCAGAAAGGGAAGCAGCCAAAATGAGGAGACGAAACAGGTCACAAATGACAGAGATGGAGGAAAGAAAACGACAGGATATAGAGTTCAAAACCACGGTTATTAGGTTTTTCAAGAAAATGCTAGAGACTGCCGATAAATTTAAT
>PVJC01017422.1:0-32481 GCA_004026665.1 Murina feae | reverse complement strand
CATTGGAACCATGTATTAAATACTGAAAGAAATAGGAACTAATGGCATGAAGAAGAAATGAGGCTTGTTATCAGGGACACAAGGATTTTCTTTTCTTTCTCTTATTCATATTATTTATTTATATGAATTAATTTGGTGCATGCATGTAAGCATAACTAATGGACACAAAACACTGGGGGGTAGGGGAGGCTGGGGGAAGGGCAGGGGGAAAAAGAGATATATGTACCAATCTTTGTAAAACTTTATGTAATAATAATAAAAAAAGAACTTGGAATAGATAATGAAAGAAAGGAGAACTGGAAATACATATTTTGATTTATGCTAATGAATTTTAGTTTAAAATTAGAAAATAATCATCACCTATTCTTAAGTGGGTTTCTATTAGACAAAAAGAACATCTGTGAGTAATATATAGAATTTATTATAGCTGTTAGTCCTTACTCAACTATGGGAGGTGGTTCAACAGCCCAATTCAGGCTCTTGTCCCTGCTTCCTGTGTTAGGCCTAAAGTCAATGGAGCCAGAAGTAAGAAAGAAAAAATTGGAAGTGAACTGAAGAGCAATAATAATTGGAATTTGGAAGGATGGACTGAAATACTGAAGGATGAACTAGAACCTGTGTGGCTGTCTCTCCCCATCTGTAGACTTGATGATATGGGTGCTGCACAGACTAGGTTTTTGCCCTTCATTAGCAGAGCTGTACACATTCCTGGCTCAGGACTTACAGATGGTGAAGGGGAAATGCAGCAGGAGCTGACAGAGCAGCTGGCCCAGCTGCTGCCCGAGGGCAGCAGGATGGCCCCACACTGGTGGCCATGTTCATAAGAAGCAGCATCACTTGACCTAATAACAATGGGAGTAATATCCTCTCTAAGGGGAGAAAAATTGGCTCAGGGGTGGAATAAAAAAATCTTGTTACAATAGTTTTTGGTCCTCTAAAGTTTAATCCAACTTGGACAAAATTTTGTATCTTAGTATTCAATTTCAAGAGGATGAGAAGAGCAATTTGGAAAATAGAAATTAAAAAAAAAAAAAAGACTAAAAAGCCATCCTAAAAACATGTTGAGAAACAGCATCTACAAATAAGCCCTAAATATAAACATAGAAATTGCTTCCATTCTGCCTTCCAAATCTCATGCAAATTTCTAAAATGGCAATCCTAAATTGACATAAAACTGAGGCATCCAACTTATATCTTATGAAGTTTAATATTTCTAATGATCAACACTACAGTGAAAATATCTTACCTTTTGGAAACAATTTTAAATCAACATCTATACTCTGAGCTAGTTGTCTAATATTGGCTGGTTATGTGAGATGCCCATGTGAAAACACCTCGTGGAGAGTGACATCAACATGAGTATGTCATTTATCTAAAACATGTACCATGGGCTACATAATACTAAATATAGCCCTTTAATCACATTTAAATGTTAGAAAAGATTTTGGACACTTGCACATTTTCATCATCCTATCTAATAAAAGAGTAATATGCAAATTATGCATCACTCCATCACAAAGATGGCCAGCCCCATAGCCACAAGATGGTGGTGCCCAGTCTGGCTCAGCCCTGCCACTGAAGTGGGTCAAGCCTGTTATCCTGGCAGGTGGCAGGGGAGGCAGGGGGCTCAAGGTGCAGAACAGGCAATGAGAAGGGTGTGGGGTCACCTGCCCAGGCCAGAGACCTTCTCCAGAGGCCTCAGGCATGGGCAAGGGTAGAGCCAGGGATCAGATGGAAAAGAGCCAGTAACTGGAGGGGTGTGAGAGTGCCCTACCCAGGCATAAGACCTGGGCCAGAGGACTCAGGTCTGGGCAGGGGCAAGGCTGGAGATCACAGGGACCTGGGCTCCACAGAGCCAGTGATCAGAGGGGCAGGGGTGGAGCCTGTGATCACAGGGGTCTGGGAACTGGTGGAACTGGCAAAGCAGGGGTCTGGGGGTCCCCTGCCCAGTCCTGCAGCCTTGGCAAGAAGCTGCAGTGGGGCTGGGGTGGAGCTGGTGATGGCAGGGGCCTGGGGGTCTCCTTCCTAGGCCTGTAGCCTTTCCTAGAGGCTATAGTTGGGCAAGGGAGGAGCTGGTGATGGCAGGGGCCTAGGGGTTCTCTATCCAGGCTTGTAGCCTTGGCCAGAGGCTGTAGTGGGGCAAGGGCAGAGCTAGTGATGGCAGGTGGCAGAATCAGAGCCAGTGATCACAGCGGCCTGGGCTCTATGAAGCCAGTGATCAGAGAGGCATGTGTCCCCAGCCCAGGCCTGCATCCTTGGCCAGAGGTTACAGGCCTGGGAAGGGGTGGAGCTGGGATTTAGGGACAGAGATGGAGTTAGTTATCAGAGTGAACTACAGAGGAAACACCTTTTCTAACTGGTTATTGGCTAAGCTCTCTATATGCCACTGGTAATATTCTTAGTAACTTGGGTAATAAGAATCCAAAAAAGCAATCTAGGATTTTTCCACCACACTCCTGGAGAAAAATATGAAGGTTCACTGGTGGAGGGCTAGGAAATGTCATATCCTGCCCTAGTCAGTTTGGCTCAGTGCATAATGGCTCAGCCTGCTGACTGCAGGGTCTGGGTTCAATTCTGTTCAAGGGCATGTACCTAGGTTGCAGGCTCCTCCCTTGCCAGGGCCCAGGTCAGGGCTCATGCAGGAGGCAACCAATCAAAGTGTTCCTCTCACTTTGATGTTTCTCTCTGTTTTTCCCTTCTCTTCCACATTCTCTAAAAATCAATGGAAACATATCCTCAGGTGAGGAAAAAAAAAAAGGAAAGAAAGAAAGAAATGTCATATCCTATGAAAGACACATCTTGAAAATGCTTAAAGAAAGTTGTCATTTTTTCTTGGTGAAAGGACTGGAGTCCATGTTGATGAAACACTTTGGTGGTTGTGGTGACTGGCAGTGGCTGCAGCAGTTGAGTGATGAGGTGGGTGATTTCCCCTGATTAGCCTGGTCACCTCCCACAAAGGTAGGCCAGACTTTGGCTTAGGCTCGCTGCCAAGGGGAGCAGGGAGTTGGCCTAAGCTGTCAGTAGGACACTCCCTGAGGGCTCCCAATATATGAGAGGGGGCAGGCTGGGCTGAGGAACTCCCCCCATGCACGAATTTTATCCACCAGGCCCCTAGTCTAATGTAATAAAAGAGTAATATGCAAATTAGGCATTACTCTGCTACACCTAAACCATGGCCACTAGCCAAGCCAAGCCCACTAACCAATCAGAGTGACTATATGGAAATTACCCCAACCAAAATGGCAGCCAGAAGTCAGGAGCTAGAGCAAACAGGAGGCTTGCTTTCTCCAGCTGTGGAGAAAGCTCAACTTCCCGCCTGCCTAGCCAGGATATGACCCCCTCTCAAGACAACAAAGTTTTAATTACTGTATTTTCCGGTATGTAAGATGACTTTTTAACCCAGGAAAATATTCTCAAATGTCGAGGGTTGTCTTATACGCCAGGTGTCATCTTATAGGGCAGGTGCCGAGCCGGACTGGAAAATCTGCAGTTGCCGCATATGGTGGGGGGAGCTCAACAACTGCCGAACTCCAGTCATTTCAACGGAGCCAGATGGAGATTGCAAGTGTCTCTGGTCAGCTCACTTTTGTGCTGCATACGGTCTCTGTCTGGACTTTTTAACCCAGGAAAATCTTCTCAAAAGTTAGGGGTCGTCTTATGCACCCAGTCATCTTATACTCCAGAAAATACAGTATAGAAAATAAATTCCAGATACCTGCTTCCAGCCAGCCTTGCTAGGGGCTGTGCCCAGCCTGAAAACAGCTATCAGCCCCTCACTCAGGATGGCTCCACCATCATAGGGTGAGGGTTCCTGCTGGGGGGTTTGGCCAGCCTGCAAACAGCCATCAGCCCCTCACCCAGGCTGGCCAGGCACCCCAGCAAGAGCCCCCACTCCAAAGGTGCTGTGGCCAGCCTGAAAACAGACTTCAGCCCCTCCGCCAGACTGGCCAGGCACCCCAGCAGGACCTCCCACCCTTAAGGTGATGTGTCTAGCCTGTAAACAGCCATCAGCCCCTCACCCAAGCTGACCAGGCATGCCAGGGGAGACCCCCACCCTAAAAGGGCTGTGGCCAGCCTTCAAACAATCATCTGCCCCTGACCCAGGCTGGCCTGGTACCACAGCAGGACCCCCTCCCTAAAGGGGATGTGGCCAGCCTGAAAACAGCCCTCAGCCCCTCACCCGAGCTGGCCAGGCACCCCATCGGGACCCCTACCCTGATCTGGGACACCCTTCAGGGCAAACCAGCTAGCCCCCACCCATGCACCAAGCCTCTATCTTGTATAATAAAAGGGTAATATGCAAAGCGACCCTAATAGCAGAATGACTGGGAATGACTGGTCACTATGACACACACTGACCACCAGGGGGCAGACGCTCAATGCTGGAGCTGCCCCTGGTGGTCAGTGTACTCCCACAGGGGGAGCTCTGCTTAGCCACAAGCCAGGTTGGTGGCTGCCAATACAGTGGTGGTGGTAGGAGCCTCTCCTGCCTCCTCAGCAGTGCTAAGGATGTCCGACTGAAGCTTAGCCCTGCTGTCTGCTAGCAAGTGGACATCCCCCGAGGGCTCCTGGGCTGCCAGAGGTATGTCTGACTGGCATGCCCCCAGGGAATGGGCATAAGCCAGAAGGTGGACATCTCCTGAGGGGTCCCAGACTGCGATAGGGCACAGGCCAGGCTGAGGAACCCCTGGACTGCATAAATTTTTGTGCACTGGGTCTCTAGTTTACTATAATTCTTCCACTTTACAGTTATGGAAACTTGTTTGCTGAAAAGGTAGGTGATTGGCCTGACTGTTCATTGGCAGAGTTCCAGGTATCTCTCAGACAACTAAAACTGAAATCTATCTTTTTTACAATCACTTAATTTGCTTCTCATGAGTTTATAAATCACTGTTTTTAAAATCAAATCATGTATTTGTTCTTTTATATTTTTGAGAAAATATTTTCTTTGGATGTCAGATAAATGGGCAAGAAAGAAACGGTGGCAGGTGGTCTGGAATTGGGAGTACAAGCTTTGAAGGCAGAACCGAATTCTTCAGATTCAGGCTTCATAGCTCACTGATCCATGATCTCTTCCAATTATTTCCTCTCCCTAACCTTCAAGTCACTTATCTAAAATGTGCTCAAAACAGTGGAATGAGGAAAGTTTGCATTTAAGACAATGGCACACAGTAAGCTGTGAGTAAATGTAGTTATTACTTTTAGTTGTACTCTGGTAGAGTTTTATTTTTTTATTTAAATCCCTCATTGTTGAAAGTGTTACACATTTTCTTTTTCCCTCATTGACCTCTCCCTACCCACTCCTGCCCCCCATCCAGCAGAGTTTTAACATCAATGTGCTAATGGTAGCAAAACTACTTGCTTGATGAGAACCTAGGGAGAAAAGTTTTGTGAGTTGGTTTAAAGAAAACACACTATAATTAAAAAAAAAAAAATCATGTCCTCTGTGAATTTCCTTAACTCTGGAACTACAACAGCTAAATTCAGAATGCCAGTAGTGCAAGGAATTTGAAAGCCAGTGGAGCATGAGGCTGGACAAAGTTGAATTGTTATGTGAAAGGCTGACTTCAGAGGATATCAGTTGAGAAATGATTATTCAAACTGAATGATACATATGGTATTTCATTGCATTATCCCAAGAATGTCTTGCTAAAGCACATTTTGTTATAGGGCTCTGGAAAATTTTACTGCATGCTAGAAGATGTGGAATCTTTACAAGGATAGCGTTGTCAGAATTCCTCCACAGTGATCCAGTGACCTCAGATTTTCACTGAAAAGAATTTACTGAAGACACTTGTCCATTAGTTTTGCTTTAGATTTCTCAGCAGCAGTTGTACTATATGTGCTTTTACTACACATAATCATGCTTTGCCTACATTAGTACTTTTGTAAGAGAAAGGGAACTAGCAGTAACTAAATCTAACATGTCTGAAATTTCCTAACTGCTGACCTTCCCAATGTTATTCAACAGCTCTGCAAGATTGTACTAATGCACTCTAATATTTTTGAGAACTATAAATTATTTAATATTCTTTGATATTTTACAACAGCCTTGATGCTGTCATTTTTATCTCATTTTACATACATAGACTGAAATTTGGGGAGGCAAATTCACTTTCCCCAGTGTCATGTGAAGAGGAGGGAAAATGCAAACTCAGGAATGTTTGGCCCAAATTCCACACTGGCCTCACTTTAAAACACCATTCACTTTAAATCTATCAAATTTGCTATAGTTTTCTGATCAACTTTCCTTGTTCTTTCCAGAGAAAAAAATCTTAGTTCGAAGCGTGCTGGCATTAATTTGTGTGTGTGTGTGTGTGTGTGTGTGTGTGTGTGTGCTTAACTTCATCTTTCCTATGGGCGGTGTTTAAAATCACTCTTAATTATAATTGTGTATATGAATTTCCCATCTAGAAAACATTAGTGACTCCTAGAATGAAGATATGTCTCAGTTTTCCAGAGGCAGTCTTGCCTTACGCCTGTTGTTTCAGTGTACTATCTTCATTAGGATTTTTCCTGAATCGTTTATTTTTTAACAATGGCCTGGTACACAATGTTCATACATGGAGTGGGAGTGGGGGTTGGGGGTGGTGTCCCTCAGCCCAACCTGCACCCTTTCCAATCTGGGATCCCTTGAGGGATGCCCAACTGTCCATTTAGGCCACCAGTGGGATCGGGCCTAAATGGGCAGTCAGATAACCCTTTCACAATCCAGGATTGCTGGCTCCAAACTTCTCGCCTGCCGATTGCCCCTATTAACTCCCCTGCCAGCCTGATCAATGCCTAACTGTTTCTGTGCTGGCCTGATTGCCCCTAACTGCCCCCCCTGCCAGGATGGTCCCCCCCAACTGCTCTCCCCTACAGGCCTGGGTCCCCCCAACTGCCCTCCCCTGCTGGCCTGGGTCCCTCCCAACTGCCCTCCCCTGAAGGCCTGGGTCCCTCCCAACTGTCTTACCCTGCAGGCCTGGGTCCCTCCCAACTGCCCTCCCTCCCTTGCTGGCCATATTGTGGTGGCCATATTTGACAACATGGGGGAAGCCATCTTGTGATGGTCAATTTGCATATTACTCTTTTATTAGATAGGACTAGGATCCCGGTACACAAAAATTTGTGCACTCGGGAGGTCCCTCAACCTGACCTGTGACTTCTCGCAGTCTGGGACCACTCGAGGGATGTCCACCTGCTGGCTTCAGCTCTGTGGCTTCTATAATTGAAAAAATGTTGCCTTAGTAGACTCTAGGCAGGCAGTTTCCTCCATCACTAGTGCAATGGAAGCCTGCTGTTTTTCAGCTCTGAGGCTTGTATAATTGCAACAATGTTGCAACAATGTTGCCTGGAGTTGGGAGAAGCCCAGCCGGCCAGCATTCAGCTTACCCACGGTGCAACAGAAGCCTGCTGTTTACTCTAGCTCTGTGACTTCTGACCTCTATCTTGGCTGGGTTAATTTGTATTCACCTGCTCTGATTGGCTGGTGGGCATGGCTTAGGCATCCCATAGAAATGGTCAATTTCAATATTACTCTTTTATTAAATTAGATTATTATTATTACTACTACTAGGGGCCCGGTGCACAAAAATTTATGCACTTAGGGGAGTCCCTCAGCCCAGTCTGTGCCCTTTCGCAGTCTGGGACCCCTCAGGGGATGTCCACCTGTTGGCATGCCTAGCCAGCCTGGGTGAGGGGCTGATGGCTGTTTGCAGGCTGGCCAAGCCCCCCAGGGTGAACCCTCACTTCATTGGGGTGTGGCCAGCCCAGGTGAGGGGCTGAAGGCTGTTTTCAGACTGGCCACAGCCCCTTCCATGTTCGGTTCCCTACTGGGGTTCCTGGCCAGCCTGAGTGAGGGGCTGAGGGCTGTTTACAGGCTGGCCACAGCTCCCATTGACTCAAGGTCCCAGCAAGGCTGGCTGGAAGCAGGTTTCTGGGGTTTATTTATCTTTTATAATGGAAACTTTGTTGCCTTGAACAAAGGCCACAGCCGGCCTAGGCAGGCAATTTCCTCCATCGCTGGCCTCCTGTTTGCTATAGCTCTGTGGCTGCCGGCTGCCATCTTGGCTGGGTTAATTTGCATATCATCACTCTAATTGGCTGGTGGGCGTGGCTTAGGTGTGATGGAGTGAGGGTGAATCTGCATATAACTCTTTTATTAGATTAAATTATTATTAACTATTAAATTAAAATGAGCTGAGTTAGGTCTGTAAGACCTTCATCATGTACTTATAGCCTTTGTCATAATATTACTTAATGATTTGTGTTATTCATATGCAGTGAATAGAATTTTTACTTCTAACAAATGGTTTAATCTGAAAGATTAACTGTCTCTGTTTTTCTGACATTTTCAGACTATTTAAGTTCCTTCTTTCAAGATAGCATGCAGTATGCACTCTCATTGAAGGAAAGGTGCTATGTAAGAGGAGTAGGAGCTGCTAACTTTTCGTGTGTGGCATTGAAGAGAGAAATGGTCACTACCGAAATCCCACTGGTTGCTTGTGTACCCGCTAGTTGCTATGGTCATAGAGGGTCCTGCAAGATGCAAAAAAATTCACAAGACCAGCAGTCAATGGGATCATCATAAAATTTGATAAATGACAGATTAGGTGCTCATGTAATATGTATGAAAATTGAAAGCTTAGTATTCATGCTGTGGTTATATAGAAAGTATCTGGTTACTTTGACTACAGATCTACAAGTATTTTATGTTTAGCAATGTTTTTTTTTTGTTTTGCCAAAAACATATTTGCCATCAGTAACAAGAAAAATTAATTTTTTTACAATGCAAGAGTAAGAAGCTTTGATGATAAAAAATTAACTTGCACAAACTGCATCTCAATATTTATGATCCAACATAAGTAGCAGAGCAGTCACATAAGAAGCAGAAGACAAAAATATCTGTATGTAAAACCCTAATATGCAAATAAACCTAATGGTGGAATAACCAAACAACTGAACAACTGGTCACTATGACATCGCTGACCACAAGGGAGTGCGTGTGGAACATGGTGGGCATTGGCCGCAGCGGGATGGTGGAGCAGGTGAGGAGGAATGCCAGACCAAGGCGGGGCACTGGTTGCTGTCATTGGGGCAAACCTCTGGGGATTACTGAAAAGTCTTTGCTCCTGTGCACCCTGGTCCTGCCAGATTCCTGCACCTGCTGCTGGTGCCAGCCCTGCTCTCACCTGGTGTTGGTGCCGGCCTCAATCACTCTGTGCTGTCAGGGCAAGCATCATCAGTGTGTGGGAGTGGTGGTTGTGGGAGCAGGGCTGCTGACAGACAGTGGACCGGGGGCCTTGGTGGGAGGGGCCAGGAGGGGATATAGAGGATGGGGTGGGACCTGCCCCTGTGCCCACAGCAGCCTCACAGTTCACAGTTTCTTTCAAAGTTCATGAATTGGTGCACTGGGCACCCAGTCTGTTAATAAAAGAAAGCTTCTACTACAAAAAGCAGTTATTTTAGAAGAATGTGCGCGGGGACATGGAGCTGAAAAATTTGTTTACTCATCACTCTGTGAAACATGCTATTTCATTTAGTCCAAAGAATGTTCTAAATTAATATTTTTAATTGTTAATGCCAAGTTTTCTCAGTTCATAGACAAAATGAAGCTAAAACAGTCACTTAGTTGATTCTATTTGCAGAAGAAAATCTTTGAAAAGAATTAAGTAATGAAGGATATATCTCAATGTTACTTGATGTTTCAAAAAGAATATCAGTTAATTCCAATCAGAGACTCTGACAACTCTGACATTCACTGCCCAACTCTCCTATGAGAGAACTTGCCGTGGGGAACATAACTGAATCGATGCTGCCTTAGCTCCACTGTGGCACTCCTTCCCAAGCTATGCTTCTCACAACTGTTTCTAGCCAATGTCTGAGCGTGACAGTAATGCTAGAGCCAGACAATTCCTGCCCAAAGCAGGAAAACTCTACTGGCCTGTTTTTGCTCATGGACTACCCTTGGCCTGAGTAAGACTCCTCTAGAACTACACTGAAGCCCACACTGAAGTTCTTTCTGCCAATCTTCCTTCACATTTTCCTTTCATGGGTGTTAGATACACATTGTAGCCTGAAGGCTCTCTGTTTTCTCCTGCTCTCTCTTTGTCCTTCACTGGTGATTCCCCAACAATTCTCTTGCACATGTACTCTATCTTGGCCTCTACTTTTCAGAGGACCTGAATTGATGTAGAAGTGATATTCTACTAATTAAAACAATGGTTATGGCTATGAAATAAATATTTTTTATACATACACAGAATAACTGCGCTGCAATGTGTTTAAGGAAAGTTGATTTTTTTTTAACGAAAATCTTTTTCAGTGCGGCAGTATTTGCTTTATGTGTGGTGCTCATTATAATTTTAGATTTAGTTGAGACCTTAAAATTCTCTGATTTTGCTTTAGAGTATCTCAGTTTGTAGAAAAAAATATTTTGATTGAATTCTTATTTTATTAAGACATATGTCCCGTGAAAAGTGAGAGTAAATTAAGGAGTCCTATGATTTTTTTTAGCCTCTGAAAATGGTAAAATATGCAAAAGGTATTGATATTGATAAAGATAATTAATTTGAAAACATTTTCTTATAAAATATTTATCGAAGAACCTTACTTGTAATGCAAGCAAAAAAAAGAGAATAATACCTTGAAAATAATTAGTTAAAATATTTATACATTTTAACATAAATATTAGAATCTAGAATATCCTACATTTAAGAAGTTGAGATGTCCAGGTATTGTACAGATAATTTAATAAAAAATATTGAATATCTATAATAATAAAAGTGTAATATGCCCATTAGACCTGGATGTCATTCAGGACGAAGTTGTGGCAGGGCTGAGGTACAGGCTGAAGCAGAGTCAGGTGCCACCATGGCGGGCGGGGACTGAGCAGAGGCCCCTGGCCACTGTAGTGGGCAGGGTCTGAGGCAGCAGCAGCCACTGCAGCAGTGTGGGCTGAGCCCCTGGCACGAATTTCATGCATTGGGCCTCTAGTGATAAGATAATATAGAAAAATATACCTTCAGAAATACATGATGGTAGAGTATAAATGAGATTAAATAGGTAATTATATAGTATCTTCCTGGCATAATTGATTAGGCTAGATTTTTTGGTATCAAGCTAACTCCACTTTTCCACCCCTCCAAACTCATAAAATCTTGACAATTTTCAATATATATTTCAGTACATATTTCAAATCCAATGATTCATCACATATACTGCAAACACCCTAGTCTAAACCACCATTTTGTCTCACCTGGACTATTGCAATCAACCTCAAACTGTTTTTCTAGCTTCTAGTTCTCTCACCATCTAGCCTAGTTTCAACAAAATCTTTAAAAATTTATATTTGACTATTTTAGGTTTCTGCTAAAAATCTCCCAAAAACTTCTCCTATCAGAATAAACCAATAGTGCTTATAATAACCTTTAAGACCTTGAATGTTTCCCCTACCCACAACTTTCTAACATCACCTTTTACTACTCCCTGACACCCTCTCTTTTCACCTGTATGCACTCACTACAGTTGCACTGGCTTCCATAATATTTATCAAATATGTCAAGCACACTCTCCTTCTGGGCTTTAAAACTTAGTCCATCTTTTTAAATGCTCCCCTCCACCAAACAGCTACATGGTTCCATGTCAATAATACCTTATCTTTTAATCAGAATCCACCATGAACCACTCAATCTAACCAAGCATTTGTTACTTTGTACCCCTTTGCCCTGGTTTTATTCCCACAAATTTTATCACCATATATATATGTGTATGTATACAGGCATGTTTTTTAGCCTCCTCTTTGTAGAATATCAATGTCAAGAAGGCAGAAACACTGTTTTGTTCACTGCTGTACCACCAGAACTTGGATCCGTGTTTGCTCCTAATACATACTTGGTAAATGTTAAATGAACTAATAAATAACTGAATAATAGTTCTAACCTTGTACTCCAAAGACTTCAGTTTCACTCCATTGTCATTGTTCTTCATGCTTGCATCAGAATGTTATGGGTACAAATAATTATTAGGAGACAATTCTCATCGTGTTTTTGTTGTTTTTTTTTTAACTTTTGTGTTTTGTTTTTTTATTGATTTCAGAGAGAAGAAGGGAGAGGGATAGAGAGATAGAGACATCAATGATGCGAAAGAATGACCTTGAATGCCCCCTACTGGGAATCAAACTAACAGCCTGGACATGTACCCTGACCAGGAATCTAACTCTGACCTCCTGGCTCATAGGTTGATGCTCAACCATTGAGCCACACTGGCTGGACTCATTGCTTTCTTTCTTTTCTGCACATCTTGTGAGCAGAGTTACTGACTATTTTTGTTCTGAATTAACTATTTAGTGATGTTTGTAAGCAGCTCTGGAAGACAAGAAGCCGTATCACCCTCTGAGGTAGAGGGCAGATTTATTTCCTATGAAAGTATTGCAGGTAATCTTTTCAGAATAAAATTCACACAAGCTTCTGTCAATTATAAATTACTTGGGTTCACTAAGATCAGGATTCCTCCTTTAACAGAGGCCACTGCAGCATCACCTGTTGCTCTTTGGGCTACACTGTGAACAGCAGAGCTTGGGGAACTGAAGCAAAACTGATGGTCTGGCTACTGCGATTGAAAAGTACTGTGTCTCTGATTCGAGAACATTGTGTGCATCTCCTCCCACCATCCCTGAGTCAGAGACATGCTAACTTATTCTCTTGCAAATAAATTAAAATATCAAACTATCACAGTTTTTAATAAGATGGGGCCATAATCAGCCTCAATTGTTTTACATTTTTTAGAACTAATATAATTTTACCCCTAATTATTTGCATCTAGCTAGAACAAACACATTTTGAGTCCTAACCTTCATGGTCCAAGGATTTATGCTAGGATCTCTGGGGAAATATAAATTTGGGAAATGCACACTCCTGCCTTCACAGAGAAATGTATATATTGTAGACATATGTATGCACACAAACACATTACAGTATAGTTATAAACAAAAGGCAGATTAGGGCTGGGGAAGGGAAATAAAACTTCTTGAGGACACAAAACTGAGCAAAAAGAAATAGTCATAATTTTAAGATAGAAATCAAAGTTACATTATGAAAGATCCTGAATAGATTTCTATAGAATTAGGAATAAGTACTAGAACTCATGAAATTTTGTTTGTATGTATATGTGTGTGCATGCTCATGTGTATATGTTTTTTCCAGTGAAGTTTTTTTGTTTTTGTTTTTTAAATTGAAGGTGACACAAGCAGCTCTGTTTTGAGAGAGAACTGGTAGTCCTCTGGGGGAAAGGAGAAAAACTAGAGCCAGTTGAGCTTTGCAATAATTATGTGAAAAAGTGATGACTCGGATTCAAGGAAGATTTTCTTCTCAAATAAGGCAAATATGGTTAATAATTTGGTCTTGTGAAATAAAAAAGAGAATGAGTTGAAGATGATCTGAAGGCTTTCAACATGAGACACTGAATGGGTGTTTAGGATATTAACATGACAGGGAATATAATAAGAACAGCATGCTCTCTTAGAGAAGATAATGAGTTTACTATGGACCTATAGAGTTGCAGATGTTGCCAAGTATCTGGGGAGCAATCTTGAGTAGCATTTAGAAGTGGAATTCTGGAGCTCAGATCAAAGTTGAGTTAGAAATGTTAATTGTAAAATTGGGTTATCATTGATGCTGCTTTGATTTTTATTATCTTTTTGTAATAATGCTATTTTCTTATTTTAAAAAATCATTAGTTTATTTTATACTCTTTTATTTTGTAATAATTAAATTGTCAATATATATTTGCCTCAGATTATTAGTTTGGCTGAATGTTACAGATTTTTAAATGTAATATTCCTACTGCTATTTCTTTTCTTTATTTACCTGTTTATTTGCTTGCTTTTACTAAAAAGTTACTCAGATTAGTGCTTTTTAATGTTTGAGATCAGATGTTTCAAACTATCATTTAAAAATATTTAATTTTAAAAAATATAGTCAGACAATGCAGTTTATGTGGCTTCTTTTTTGCCTTTTTTGATATCCACTATAATAGAATATTAGCAATTTATCTGATTGAACAAAAATATTATATGACTTTTTAAAACTTTTTTATGACTTGTGCAAGAATAGTTGAGTACTTGCTTATGAAATCTATAGTGTTTATATTTTTATTTTAGGGTTTATGCATTTTTTAATCAATACTTTTTTATCGGCTAATGCATTCATATTATATATTCAAATATTTAATGTATATATTCAAGTATATTATTTGAGAATTCTGGACAAACAGTCTGAACACGTGAATTTACCTTTATTTCATTCTAACTCCCCAACTACCCAATATGGAAAATAGAGACATTTTTGACATTATTAACCCAGAAGGAATAAACTGTAGGATACATGAACGGATGATAGTTGAAGAATTTCAACTGGATAGCAAGGATAAAGTAGGAGTCATAGGTTAGAAAAGTCAATACAGAAACCCATTTATGCTGTGGTACTGAGAAAAGATTATAATATCTAAATCATAGCATACTTCCTATGGTTGGTGGATGTATGAAACAAGGAAGGCGGGAGTGTTGCTGAAATTGAATGACTGGTTAAAAGTCACATATGTTGGAGGAGCCCTGGGTTCCTATATACTCCTCACAGCCAGGAAAATAGTCTCCACTCCTTACTCCAAAGGTCTGGTTTTAGCCTCAGAAGGAGAATCTGAGTCAGAGGAAATAGGGACTAGGGGCAGCGGGCTGATTGTGAACACCTTACTGAGACTGAAATCAATATGATGAAAAGGGAATTGCCACTGGTTCCCTCTTGGGCTCCAAGACGTGAGCGACCTGTTGTGCACTTTCCAGTCCCACTCGTGCACGTGGAACAGCATCAACGTTGAGTTAGAAATGTTAATTGTAAAGTTGGGTTATCATTGATGCTGCTTTGATTTTTATTATCTTTTTGTAATAATGTTATTTTCTCATTTTAAAAAATCATTAGTTTATTTTATACTCTTTTATTTTGTAATAATTAAATTGTCAATATATATTTGTCCCATTCTCAAAGGTAAAGGTGATTTGTGGATCACCAGAAACTTTGATAAAAAACCTCTAAACCTAGGAGAATAAGGTGAAAGCTCATCTTCTATATATTGACTTTTTATTTCTGGCTTAATAGATAAGGTTATGACAGTGAATTGTCAAAACTTCTAGAAAGAAATTCATGACATTTTATATATTGTTGTGAATTTAATTACTTTCTGATATTACTTCTAGTTATCTGTTTTATACTACATCTGATTATAAGATTGAGATCAATATTTTTAAAAAGTAAAGTGTTATGATTTAAAATAAATGAATTTAATTTGTTTAGATGATAGAGATAAATGACCACAGTGATTCTTTACTCTTAAATTATAAATAATATAAAAAACATTAAATGTAATATACAAAATAAATAAAGAAAAACAAGATGATTTCTATTTATTGACTTATTCATTTGAAGTCTTATATGAAGTAAAGCCTAATTTAGAATGAAACCAAAGGTGGAATTCCTTATTTAAAGATGTTACTAGATATAGGACAGTTATTTTAAAATTGGGTTGATTTTAGACACATTTGTTTTACAGCATTTACTTTGCATCTTTTAAAAAATGCTTAGCCCAAATTTTGACCTCATTATGAGGATGGTTACAATTCATTTAAATTTGAAAGAGTGACCTAATATACACTATTATAATGTAATAATTTTTTCTGGGCTAAGTATAAATAGGTTGTATATTGTACATAATAATTAATGAAATTTAACGCAACATTAAAAATCAAGGAAAATTGTAAGAAGCCTCTTAGAAATCATGACTATTAATAATCTTAAATTGAATACCATAGTAGGTGCCCAATAAGTGACAAAATACTTTTTGGGTCTTATTTTGTTTTTTTAATAAGCTGGTATAATTGCTTTGCTTCAAATTGAGAAGAAACAAGAAAGATTAGTAATGCATGGTAAATTGTGAGGTTTTCACTAGGGACTGAAAACTTATTAAAATAAAAGATGCAAATTAAGTAAACACGCTTCAATTTAGATGATAAAGTAGCATTAATGAGTCTGCTTATATGAAACATAAAAGACACATTAATATGTATAGTTTCCCTACATGCACACCTGTTTTATGTATATATATAGATATGTAACCATTTCAGAGTATTTTTGTGTACTTACTTTTATCAACATTTTTGTATGCTTCGATATTTAGTTCATAAAATTGACATTGCAAGAAATTGTCCAATAGAAATAATGGTTTAAAAAAAGAATAAAAATATATTTTAAAAAATTTGACTAATTTGTGAAATTGGTATCTACTTAAGGTAGTAAAAATAAGTTTAGATTATTTAAATGAGTTAATCTAGTTTCAAGAAAATAATTAAATATAAGCCTTTTTTACCATAAACAATAGAGAAAATGGGGCTGTTTGCATCGAGGTACCTGGACCAATTTCTTTTTTTTAAAGTAACTTACGAATTGGAACCCTAGTATACTGCTGGTGGGAATGCAGACTGGTGCAGTCATTATGGAAAACAATATGTAGTTTCTTAAAAAATTAAATATAGAGCTGCCATTTGGCCTAGTGATCCCACTTCTAGAAATATATGCTATGAAAGCTGAAACACCAATCAGAAAGAATATATGCATCCCTATGTTCACAGAAACACAATTTACAGTAGCTAAGATCTGGAAACAGCCCAAGTGCCCATCAGCAGATGAATGGATAGAAAAGCTGTGCTACATTTACACTATTGAATATTATGCAGCTGTAAAAATGAAGGAGCTCTTATCCTCTGAGACAGCATGGAGGGATTGGAGTGATCATACTCTGAAATAGTCACATATCCTCAAATACATATGTACATAGCAGGTGTGCATGTGGGGAATATCACATATCAATGTGTCTTTTATGTTTCATGTTAGAGGCCTGGGGGAGGGGGGTCCCTTAGCCCGGACTGCGCCCTCTTGCAGTCTGGGACATCTTGAGGGATGTCTACCTGCCAGCGGGGAGCAGGCCTAAGCTGCAGTCAGATATCCTTAGTGCTGCTGAGGAGGCGGGAGAGGCTCCCACCACCACCACTGTACTTGCAGCTGGCAGCCTGCTTGTGGCTGTGTAGAGCTCCCCCTGTGGGAGTGCACTGACTACCAGGGGGCAGCTCTTGCATTGAGCATCTGTCCCCTGGTGGTGGGTGTGTCTTAGTGACCAGTCATTCCCAATGGTTCTGCTGTTAATTTGCATATTACCATTTTATTATATAGGATAGGGGCCTGGGTGCATGGGTGAGGGCTGGCTGGTTTGCCCTGAAGGGTGTCCCAGATCAGGGTGGGGTTCCTGATGGGGTGCCTGGCCAGCCTGGGTGTGTGGCTGATGGCTTTTGCAGGCTGGCCATGGCCCCAGAAACCCAAGCTCCCAGCTTGGAAGCAGGTATCTGGGATTTATTTATCTTCTATAATTGAAACTTTGTTGCCTTGAGCAGAGGCCACAGCCAGCCAGGGCAGGCAGGAAGGTTGGCTTCCTCCATTGCTGAGGCAACCAAGCCTCCTACTTGCTCCAGCTCCATGGCTGCCAGTGCCATCTTGGTGTTTTAATTTGCATATAATCACTCTGATTGGCTGGTGGGTGTGGCTTGGGGTGTAGCGGAGTGACACCAATTTGCATGTTTCTCTTTTATTAGTGTAGATAAGCAGATTCATTAATGCTACTTTATCATCTAAATTGAAGCATGTTTACTTAATTTGCATTTTGTATTTTAATCAATTTTCAGTCCCTAGTGAAAACTTCACCATTTATCAAGCATTACATGGTAATCTAGACATGTTAACCTTTGTGTGTGTGTGTGTGTGTGTGTGTATAAACATCAGGGGGAAAAGACCAAAAAATAGGGTAATAAAATTAAAAACTAGGTTTTAGTTATTAATAATTAATGGTGCTGAATAGGAGGAACCCATTATAAAACATAATTGGTAAAAGAAATTTTGTCCTACTGCCCTGTTTTGTATTAAAGAGGAAAATATGTGGTGCATTTATTGCAATTGATAATCAACATTGATACACCATTATTAACTAAAGTCCATAGTTTACATTAGGCTTAGTTTGTCTTGTAATTGCATGGATTTTGAAAAAATATGATGACATGTATTCACCATTGTTTATCACAGAATAATTCCACGGCTCTGAAAATTACCTGTGCTCCACCCTTCCTTCTTTTTAAACCCTTATCATTCATTGGTCTAATTACTATTTCCATAGTTTTTCCTATTCACAAGGTCATATAGTTGAACTCATACATTATGTAGGCTTTTAAGATTCACTTGATTCACTTATCAACATACATTTAAGGTCTCTCCTTTTATTTCATTTTTATTATGTTTATATCAGCTAGAACTTCAGGATTGTGTTAAATATGAGTGGTGAGAGCAGACATTATTGCTTTGTTCTTAATCTTAGCAAGAAAACATCAAGTTTCTCTCATTAAATTACGAATCTACATATAGGCTTTTGTGGGTGTACTTTATCCCCTAATCTTAGTTTTCTGATAATTTTTATTGTAAATGGTTGTAGGATTTTGTCAAAAGTTTTTTTCTGCATGTATTTAGATGATCATATGATTTTATACTACATTGTGAATCATATAATGAAAAATGATATGAAAACAATAAATAAGTGTAAAAATATGGTCAAAATTATAAACACTTTCTTTTCTCTTATTTTATTCACTTAAAAACCTGCCATACTGCATGGCCAGCGTGGCTCAGTGGTTTAGCATTGACCTATAAACCTGGAAGTCATGGTTCCATTCCCAGTCAGAGCACATGCCAGGTTTGTAGGCTCAATAAGGAGCATGCAAGAGGCAGCCGATCAATGATTCTATGAAAACATCCATTCTCTGTGGCCTGACAACTATGTCATTTGGTATTCTTAGCAGATCTTTTCAAAGGCAGGGGTTGTGTACTTCTCATGTTTTACTGGGTTAAATAGGAAAAAAGTAAATAAGCAAGTAAATATGTATTATTTGGTAAAACGTATCACTAAAGAAAATAAATGCTGCCCAAGAGGAGATGGGTGGCATCATCACTGGATTATTTTCTAATGAAGTGAGATTGTAGCTGAGGCATGAGTGAAGTGAGAGAAAAATTATCTCGATATCTGAAGGGAGAGTGTTCAGGGAAGAGGGCTTAGTAAATACAAAAATCCGGAGTGAGCGCTGTGTGACCTGTTAGAGGTTTAGCTAGAAGAGAGTGTGAATGAAAGGGATGATACTGTACATGTAGATGGGCTCCAGTCACAAAGGGTCTTGACATCATGTGAGGGTTTGGGATTTCATTCTAAATGTACTAGAAGTCCATTGAACTCTTTCGTAAAGGAATGCTGCATCATGGACAGACATATTTCTGTTTTAAAAGAACCCACTTTAGATAATGAATGGATACATGATAAAAAGCAGGAAAAGGAGAGAGAGAGAGAGAGAGAGGGAGAGAGAGAGAGAGAGAGAGAGAGAGAGAGAGAGAGAGAGAGAGAGAAAGTTAGTATACTATTACAATAATTCAGCTGAAATTTGATGATGGCTTGAACTATTGTGCCATTATCATGCCACCAAAAGTGGAGAGAGATGTCTGGATTTGGGATATATTTTGAAGGATTTGCTATTGGATTATACATGAAGTGTGCTGGTTATTCTAACACTAGCAGTTGTAAGAAACATATTCCATTGTGGCTTAGAACAACTGAAGTTTCATTTCACTCTCCAACAGTCCAATAAGGATGTTTCTGGTCAGTGTGTGAGTGATGATGATGGTGGTGGTGGCAGTACTTTTCCCACAGTCATTCGGGAAACCAAGGCGATAGAGATCCTGCGCACCTCATCATGTGGCTTCCAGGGTTTCCCAGGCAGTGCTGTCCAGCCCACTGATGGAGAAAGAAAGAATGTGAAAAGCACATTCACTTCTTAACCATGTTGCTCAAGAAAGCAAAACATATCACTTCCCACTAATGGAAATGAGACACTGCCCCAAGTTATATGCACAGGGGCTGGAAAATACATTTGCTCTTTGGGCAGTCACTTTCCTATATTAACTCTTCTGTGCAAAGTGATAAATGGAGTATTAGTGGAAATTTAATCATCTCTGCCACATGCGATATGAGGTAAAAAGTGGAATTAAATATAATGGTAGCATTTGGAGTCTATCTACTGGAGGGTTGCTAATGTAGGCCAGTGAAAAACACTAAAATTGCAGCCATGAACTTGTTTTTGTACAAGTTAATTTGAAACAGCTAATGGGTACTCATGTTGATAGTCAAATATAGAGTTGAGAGGTTATATATATATATTTTGGAATAACTAGAATAAAGAGAATATATAAAACAGAAGACTAAATGAATTAATTTAGAAAATTATGCAAATTAGGAAGAAAAGTATGTCCTAGGATCTTGCCATTGTGAAAAGTTTACCTGACATACCATTTTAAACACAATAAAATTTTGGCAAGAAGTAAGATGAAAGAAAGAATCAGAAATAGAAAGAAAAGGCATACTATTAATTGTTTAATATCCTTTAAGCATTCCTTCTAGAGATAGTAACTCAAATAAATGGTTATAAGAGAAAACTAAGTTCTCTCAAGTAACCTATTTGTTGTAAAATTTTAAACTTTTTTCATTCTGGTTTCCATAGCCCAATTTTGATTCTTCTGGCAGTTTCTTTCTTTGTTGATATTCAAGCTCAATAATGGACACTTCTTAGCTCTAGGGAACTGCTCTGTTTTATTTTTAATTGAATCTGGGACTTTGAAAGTTTGAAAGTCACTTTTTTTCACTGTAGTCTTTGAGAAGAGATTGCAAAATAGTGTTTGTCGGATTTTTTTTTTTGCCTTTGGAGAGATGGCATATAATCCCCATATGAAGTCACAGAAGCTGCCTCTGAAACAGTTTCTTTGCCTCTCATACCAAGTACTTCAAAACAGGCTGTACTGGTTTCCGGGACACACTGGAACTTGCTAAACATGCTGTAGATGCATTTTTCTTTTTTGTTAAATTTGAAAACCAAGAGTAAAATTTAATACGATAGATATTTTTCCTCTATTTTATACTTCTATATTTTCTAAAAGGATTCTTACTATTAATCTGGAGACTGAAATAAGTGCTCTGTTAATGTGGTGCTTTGTTCAAACTACAAAATTCTATTGTCATGCATTATTGCATAGAAAAATTCTTCAAATATTGTTGCTCCCACTGCAAGATTTCTTATTCTTATTGCTCAGATAATTGATTTATTAAGTTATTATTGCACTTACTAAATAATTCTGAGTATTCTGAATAAGGGGTACAATTTTGACTGATGGGATAGATAATGGGAGATTTTAAAAGCATGTGAGAGGTTTAATCAGATTCTAGAATAATCCATAAACTAGATGTGAGAAAGCAAAAAACAATTCTTAGCAAATTACTTGCTAAAATTAGTAATAGCTGTTGATACTTGTATTCATTAACCAATACAAATAAATACACAAGCAAATAAATACACAAATTTTTCTCTGAATATGAAGATTCATAAATAAAATTTAACATTTCAAGTTATGTAAAATACCAATAAGTAGGGTACTGTGTCTCAAAACTGGGATCAAATACATAAAATTTGTAGGAGAAACAAATTTATAATAAAGATATATATGAAATTCTATTTTATTTTTAAAAGTCTTTTACTAAAATTCATAAAACAGATCTAAAATTTACTTTATAGTAGTATAGCACAGATTTGGAAAAACTTCCTAAAAGTTAAAGTGTGATAAAAAGACTCATTGGTGTATTTTATTTTATGTAGTGAACAGATTGTCAAATGCAAACATTTTCATTGTAGCTATCATAATTCAAAGAAGAGTGTTACATATGATCTAACTACATAAAGGATTAGCAATAAAATGGTATTTTGAAGACCTGGAAAACAGTATTGTGTCACTTCTGTGACTATTGAAAGGAATGTATTAAATTAGTGATAATACAAAAAAATTTAAATGATTTGCTGAATGATTAATAGTGCTAGTAAAAACAGATGATGCATGCCTAATACATAATTATTATATTAACTAGAGGCCCAGTGCATGAAATTCATGTACGGAATGGGAGTGGGGGTGGTGGTGGTGTCCCTCAGACTAACCTGTACCCTTTCCAATCTGGGACCCCAGATGGGATCGGGCCTAAACGGGCAGTTGGACATGCCTTTCACAATTCAAGACTGTTGACTCCCAACCTCTTGCCTGCTGATTGCCCCTGATCACTCCCCTACCAGCCATATCAATGCCTAACTGCTCCTGTGCTGGCCTGATTGCCCCTAACTGCTCTCCCCCTGCCAGAATGGTCCCTCCCAACTGTTCTCCCCTACAAGCCTGGGTCCCCCACAACTGCCCTATTCTGCAGGCCTGGGTCCCTCCCAAGTGCCCTCCCCTGCAGGCCTGGGTCCCCCACAACTTCCATCCTCTACCAGCCTGGTACACCCCAACTGCCCTCCTCTGCCAGCCTGGTCTCCCCTAACTGCCCTCTCCTGCAGACCTGGGCCCTTTCCAACTGCCCTCCCTTGCTGGTCATCTTGTGGTGGCCATCTTTGACCACATGGGGGCAGCCATCTTGTGATGGTCAATTTGCATATTACTCTTTTATTAGATAGGATAATAATATTTAGTAATTTCTAGCACTTGTGTAATGCTTGCTATGTATCAGGCACTGATATAACCATTTTACATATCTTAACTTATGTAATATTGATAATAACCCTATGAGGAGGAGAATATTATTTTGTTGGTTTTATAAAAATGATAACTGAGACATATAGAGGTTAAGTATTAAGATAGTAAGTGGAAGAACAAGGATTTGATATGTGAGTATGCATCCTTATGCCATCATCTTGAATAAGTGTCAGTGAAGGTCTGTAAACCAATTTATGGACCTATATTGAGTTACTTGTGGTAAATTCATTATATTTACAGCTCCAGTCCTCCACTGAACCCACACATATTTCCATGGGAGCTTGCTTGTACAGAGAGCTCTGCTAGCCTGACAAGCCATGTGATTTGCTTTGGCCATTGAGCTTCAGCTTGAGAGTGCTTGTGTGACTGGCTTTGTCAGAGCAGCTACACTATATTTAATTTGTGCATTTGCTCTTACAGATTTGAGAACAGTTTCCTGGCAAATATTTTATAATTTAATAGATGATACATAGAAGGAGAGATTAGATAGATAGATAGATAGATAGATAGATAGATAGCCACTATTCTTGTTTAATTCTATTATTTCTCTGGGGGCTCTGAGTTCAGGTGACAGGTAAAGGAAATAATATTTATTAAGCACATATGTTATGTTCTGGTCCTTGTTAATGCATTATTCCTTTTAACTCCACAGTCCTGGGTGATTCAAGCTATTCAACTAATTTTATTTATTTATTTATTTATTTTAATTTCAAGAAGTTAAGTTCACACAGCTAGTTGGAGAATAAATAAATAAATAAATAAAGAGCCTAGCAAAGGGCTTGGCACAGTTTTTTTCTGTAAGGAACCAGATAGTAAATATTTAAGCTGTGTATATCATAATGTTTCTAGTAACTACTCAACTCTGCTGTTGTAGCACAAAAGCAATCATACACAATAAACACTTTTGAAAAATCATTTTTAATAAAAATAGGTAACAGGATGGATTTGGCCCATTGGCTATAGTTTGACAATCCCTTAAGATATCCTGATGAACTAATAACTACTAGTCTAGAATATGCCCAGTGAAATTAACTAGGTGATACCTTTCTTGAAGGTAGGCTATTTTTCTTGTATCTTCATGTAAGTGGTGACACTTAACATTTCCCAGCACTTTGGATATCCTTGATAGAATATTTACGGAAAGAATGAATGGACTCGTCAATGAAAAGTCCAAAGACATCTACCACATTTCCACACTACCACACATTCTCTGTGAGTCAAGCTGACACTCAGACCAAGCAGCTTGATCTAACGGGAAAAGCATGGGCTTTGTGTTTGACAAAATGGCCTTGGTTTAAATCACTGATCTGCTACTTACAATTGGTACACCTTGGACAAATAATTTAGCTTTTAGTTGTAAATGGTCCACTTGCCAAAAGGAATTGATGATAGTGACATATTAGTAAGTTGAATATTAAACAAGATATTATTAATTTTTAAATAAGTGACATGATAAAGGATTGGTAATTAGGAAAAAATAGCTTTCATCTTCTTTAGTTGAGAGTCACAATTTGATTAAATTTGCAGGATCAAAAAATAAGGCTAGAAAGAGTCTTAACATTAGTTAAGACCTAGCCTCCTTTCTTACCCTCTCTTCTTAAAGATTACAAAAATTAAACAAGCAAAAAAGTTGGAATTTAGTTCTGGTTTGACCATTACTACTTATGGCAAATATGTATATGAGGATTATATATGTATTTCAGTATGTTTCCTTGACTAGGGGAACTAAGTAGCCTTTAACCTCTATCCAATGTTAACAGTCTATGTTTACATTGCAAAATTGGCTGATTTCTCTCCAACCCCACTCTTCCACACCCATACACATGCAACTATGCCCACCCAGCCATATATCCATGCAATTCTAAGCATATCCAAAATGATCTAGAGTGAAAAAGAATTTAAATTAAAAACAAAATTTTAAAAAAAGAAAAGAATTTTATGAGAACATGGCATGTTAAAGAAGTAACAAGACCACAATTTGGATTTTAAATGAAACTGGCTTTTATGCTTATAAGAATAGAACTCCAATCATGCTGATAGGATAAAGCTCTGATGTGTCAGGTCTCACCACATTGCTGATGTTACTTAACAATCCTTGTTCAGGCATTTCCTTTTGCAACCACTTAAAAAGGCCCTACACAGGTGCAGAAAAAACCCAGTTTCAAAAACAGCCTGTCATTCTTTTCACAGTTGGTTCCACCCACGCGCTCAGGCACAGCTGCAAGTTTAAGTAGGCAGGCAAACTATAATCAGCCACTTAGATCAGCCTCTCAATCACAGTTGTGCCCAATTTGCCTGTTTAACTTTTTTCTTGCTTGATTGACCTTGGCTCTCTCCTTCCACACATGTTCATGATGCCAACATGCCATGCCATATCTTTTTGATGTTGTGAGTGCAACAGAAATAATCCACATACTTAAGAACAAAGTCAAATGGCCAAAAGTATTATAATCTATTCTAATAAAAGAGTAATATGCAAATTAACCATCTCTCTGGGATGCCTAAGCCACGCCCACCATCCAATCCATGCCCACCAGCCAATCAGAGTGGCTGTATGCAAATTAACCCAGCCAAGATGGCAGCCGGCAGCCACAGAGCTAGAGTAACAGCGGGCTTCCGTTGCAACTGCCTGCCTAGGCTGGCTGAGCCTCTGCTCACGGTAACAATGTTTCAATTATAGAAGCCACGGAGCTGAAACAAATAGGAGGCTTCCTTACCTGCCTAGGCCTCAGCTCAAAGCAGCAGTGTTTCAATTATAGAAAAATAAATAAACCCCAGAAACCTAATTCCAACCAGCCTTGCTAGGACCTTGGGTCAGTGGGAGCTGTGGCAGCCTGAAAGCCTGAAAATGGCCCTCAGCCTCTCACCCAGGCTGGCCAGGTACCCCAGTAGGGACCCAAAACCTGAAGGGGCTGTGGGTAGCCTAAAAACATCCCTCAGCCCGTTACCCAGGCTTGCCACACACCAATGGGGTGAAGGTCCATACTGGGGGGCTTGGCCACCCTGAAAATAGCCATCAGTTCCTCACCCAGGCTGGCCAGGCATGCCAGCAGGTGCACATCCCCTCAAGGGTCCCAGACTGCGAGAGAGCACAGGGACCCCCAGAGTGCACAAATGCACTGGGCCCTTAGTCTTAGTATAATGTTTAATTTTGCCCTTTTTTGTATTAACACTTTGTAATCGGGCATTTTCCCACCAAATAGCGTTGTAACGGGAAGAAAGAAATCCAATAATGGTCTGACTTTGCAAAGTCTATCTGAGTTGTCTTGCACATTTTCATTGTTGAAATGCCAGGCTCTCCATATTTGGCGGAATCTGTCTCTACTCATCGTTTTTGGAAAAAACTCATCTCCCATGCTTTGGTATAAAAAGTGATATGACGAGTTTACTCATTTCCCAAAAAAAAAATGTGTAAAATTAATTACGTCTCACAGTGCTTCATTTTAGATGCAAATATCAATTTCAAATATGTTGGTTAACTGATAATTTTCTTGAATATATATATATATATATATATATATATATATATATATATATAATATACTAGAGGCCCGGTGCATGAATTTGTGCACAGGCAGGGTTCCTCAGCCTGGCCAGTGATCAGGGCTGATTGGGGCCATCTCACTCAGTCTTGATTGGGGTCAGCAGGCCAGGGGGAGGTTGGCTGAGGGAGTGCACTGACCACCAGGAGGCATCTCCTGCATTGAACATCTGGCCCCTCATGGTCAGTGTACATCATAGCGACCAGTTGTTCCACAGTTCAGTTGATTTGCATATTAGCCTTTTATTTTATAGGATACTAAGGGCCTGGTGCACGAAATTCGTGCACAGGGAGTGGGAGAGGAGGGCAGTCCCTCAGCCCAACCTACACCCTCTCCAATATGGAGTTCTTGGGGACTCTCACAGTCCAGGTCCTTTGGTTCTTAACCACTAACCTGCCTGCCTGCCCTAACCACTCTGCCTTCCTGCCTGCTTGATCCTCCTAACTGCCCTCCCCTGCCAGCCTGGTCACCCCTATTAACTTTCTTTTTTAATCTTATCCCCTTCATGCACAATTGTATTTGACTTTCTTATTGGCTTCTTCCTCTCACATAATTTTTCTCCTCTATGTAACACTTTTCCTACTGACTCATCATTTATAAACTTTTCTTTCCTCCTTAGTTCCTACTTCTGTTCCAACATCATTCTTCCCATTTTTATACTACCCTCCTTCCCTTCCCACATTCTTTCTTTCCTTTATCTTTACCCCTGCCCACCCTCCCCTTTCCCTTCCTTCTCATCTTAATTTTTTTCTTCACTTCCTCCCTCTCATGTGCTTTGCTCCCTCCCCCATTACTTCTAAGGCTGCTCCCAGCTCCTTGGCTGCTGCCTGGGAATACATCGTGGGGCACACACACACACACACACACACACACGAAGGCTTAGACCTCCGTGTGTGTGTGTGTGTGCCCCATGTGATCGATCCATTCCAAGGCCGCAGCCAAGGGGCAGGCTGGGCTGGGTGCCTGTTCCTGCCCTGCGGCCTGGATCTCAGGGCAGACGGGAAGGGCTTAGCCCTTCCCGTCTGCCCCTCTGTCCAGACTGCGGCCACAGGCCGGCTTGATCCTACTTCCCCGCGGCTGCAGCCATGGGCCAGCTCGCTTCTCCCACCCTGCACTGCCAGAGCTGTGGCCTCTGCCATCTTGGCTGGGCTAATTTGCTTGCAGACGCTCTGATTGGCTGGTGGACGTGGCTTAGGCGTCCCAAAGAAATGGTCAATTTTAATATTACACTTTTATTAGATTAGATATACACACATATCCATATTTGTAATATGTATATGTAGATACCTACAAAGTAATATTTATACTATATATTATATATTTTGCTTGTGTATTTAGATATATCTAATGTGCATGTATATGTATATATAGAGTATATAGAATATATGTGTGTGTATGTGTGTATATATATATATATATATGGAGAGAGAGAGATTATAAGACTAAAAAATTCTGATATATATATATATATATATATATATATATATATATATATATATATGTTTTTATCATAAAATAAAAACAAAGCAAAAGACAACCATTTTTATGAACAGGCATTTAACTTTCCAGGAATATGGAAGACAAGAATGTTCATTCATGCTTCGTATAAATAGTAACTCTAAGCAATTTTTTTACTTCCTTTCTCATGCTTTCAAATCTGAAAAATGTCCAGCATATTAACTTATAAGATATTAGTTCTGAAAGGGAAAAATAAAAAGTACTATATTAAACATAGCTACAAGGCTATATAACATTTAAAAAATTTAAAATTTAAAGTTTATATTATCTAAATATATCAACTATGCAAATTCACAAAATTAAAGTAACAGAGCTGCAAAATCACCATTTTAATAAGTACTTACTTTATACTCTTGAAGTACAGGAGATTCTGCTAAGTATTCCTGACTTTAAATTATTGAATTTTTTGGGCTTTCCCTTTTAAGCAAAGTTTGTAAAAAAAATCCTGATTCACTTTACTAAGGGCTAAGAACATTCACTTTTAATTTATCTTCTACATGTTATTTTCTGAATTCAATATATCTAAATCAAAGCATCGATGTACTCTTGGTTTAACAGGGTTATCCTGCCTGAATAATTAGTTAAATTGAATAGTGAAACATTCAAGATATAAAAAGACTTAATAGTGAAATTGTATACTGGTATTAAAACTTTCTAAGTATAGGTCCCTTTCTCCAAATAAACTGACTTGGAAATGTAATAAAACCTATAAAAACATACTGCCTCAGGTGAAAAAAATCAGTGATGATCTGGGATCCTCACTCACTCCTCTGTCCCCTACCCCACAGGCCATCCCCCCCCCCAAAAAAAAAAAGTTCTAAATGATTTTTAACCAGAATCATTAGGGTTATGAAGATCCATCTATTTTTCACATCTGTGGTCTTTAAATTTTATAAATAATAATAAATGGGAAAGAAATACTTTTTGTGAGGAAGAAACATTATTTTTTATTGATTTCAGAGGGGAAGGGAAAGGAAGAGATAGAAATATCAATGGTGAGAGAATCACTGATCATCTGCCTCCTGTATGACCCCTACTGGGGATTGAGCCTGCAACCTAGGCATATGCCCTGACCTGGAATTAAACCATGGCTTCCTGGTTCATAGGTAAATGCTCAACCATTGAGCTACACCGGCTAAGCAAGAAACAGATTTTTTAAAGCACTTTGCCCTCTCTATGCTATGGGATTTAAGCAGACTCTTGGATCCATTGTAAAATAAAGGCTTTCAAACCAATTTCCTAAATGCAAAAAATTATAACAACTAGTAAAGTTCAATTCCACTTATCCTACTGCTCTTCCTATAATCAAGACACCTTAATCTCCCCTGACATTACCTGGTAAGGCAGGGGATGAGAATATGATTAGAAGCAAGTGAATGCCTCACGCTTTCTCTTTATTCCTGATTCTTGGCACCATGGCTGAACTCTGGAAAATATAAACCTGAGGTTGTATGAATATGAAAAGAGGAAGCAGTTATTTTAATTTCTTTGAGGTATTTGAAGACATCCCTTTAACATGAATTCACTAACTCAAATAAAAAAAAATAAAAGTCATTGTTCAGAGATAAGCCAATGAGTTAGAGATTAAGTAGAAGGGTTAGAAAAATTAATATTTTTGGCCTGACTTAATTTCCAGTTCTATTTCAAAATTAGACACCTGTCTTATTTTCAACAAAAGTCTGCTTAAATATTTCAGTTGCCAGAGAACATGCTATTGTAAAATCAGCCTCTTTCATTTGTGGAGTTATAATTAGCTGGCAATCTGTATATATAAAACCCTAATGTGCAAATAGACTGGACGGCAAAACAACAAAACAACCAGTTACAATGATGTCCACTGACCACCAGGGGGCATGTATGGAACATGGCAGGCATTGGCAGCAGACAGTAGAGTGCAGAACATAGTGGGCAACAGCTGCAGTGGGACTATGGTGCAGATGAGCAGGGGCACCAGACCAAGGTGGGGCATTGGTCGCTGTCATCAGGGTGAGCCTCTGGTGGTTACAGAAAATTCGTTGCTCCCATGCACTGCAGTCCCACCTGGCACTCACACCTGCTGCCAGCACTGGCCCCATTCACACACGCTGCCAGCGCTGACCCTGATTTCTCAGCGCCATTAGTGGGTATGAGTGGTGGCTGCTGGTCCCAGTAGTCCCTCAGGGCTTCTCCACCTCCCCCTGATCCTGAAGGGTGATCAAGGCTGCACCTGCTGCTGGCGCCAGCCCCAATTGCTCTGCACAGATGGCGCATGGGAGCAGTGATGGTGGTAGCAGGGCTGCCAGCGGACAGGGGACCAGGAGCTGCAGCTGGAGGAGTCGGGCGGGGGCATGGAGGATGGGCCCACAGTTCCTTTCAAGGTGCACAGATTCATGCACTGGACCACTATTCCTATATATATATATAAAAAAAAAGCATAATATGCATATCAACCAAACGGTGGAATGACCAGGGGGCAGGTGCTCAACACAGGAGCTGTGGTGGGCCGTGTGCACAGTGGGAGTGCCACTGAACCAGAAGCTGAGCTCACAACTGGAAAGTGCAGTGGTGGTGGCGGGAGTCTCTTCAGCCTTTGCTGCAGGTGGGTAGTAAGGAGCAAGGGGTCCCAGACTTCGAGAGCTCTGGACTGCGAGAGGAATGTCTGCCTGCCAGTTTAGGCAGGAGAGGCTAAAGCGGATTGGGCCTAAGCTGGCAGGTAGATATCCCTTGAGGGGTCCCAAACTTCAAGAGGGCATAGGCTGGGCTGAGGAAACCCCTTCCTCCCTCCCAGTGCATGAATTTCATGCACTGGGCCTCTAGTATTTACATAAAAATGAATATTTCAGCCTGTAATTGAGAGCCATTATTTCTAGTTGTCCAGTCTAGAAAGTCAAAGGATAATCTTTATTTTCTTTAATCATTCATTCATCCATTCATTCAAGCAAATGCTTATTGGGGGCATTCCCTATCATAGACATTGTGCTAGGCAGTAGGGTCAAAGAATGGGTAAAGGAGAATTCCTGTGCAGAGGAAGCTTAGAGTACATTGTGTTAGGCAGATGCAAACAATGTAACTGTATAGCAGATAGGATTCTAGGTGCCTGCCTTCCTTTTTCCATATTATTCATTTAAACCATCATGTGTGCAGCTGCTCAAGCTGGAAAAGTGAGTCTTTCTTGATTCTTTTTCCTCACTGCCTTATTCGCACTATCATTTAGTTCTATTGAATATACTGCTAAAGTATATCTCACATGCAGTTATTTTTCTCAGTTTCATGACAAGCTCTGTATTCCAAGCCATCACCAATATTGCAATGCATAATTTCCTCCCTGCTTTCACTGTTGGTAGTCTACAAACTATTTTTTTCAAAAAATTTAAACTTTATTTTGGTATATTTTACCAAATAATTTATTGTCACATTTCCTCTTTATATGCCACTAAATATTTTTCAAAGTCATTGCTGTGTAAGTATACATAACATTCTATCGTGTGACCATACTGTAGGTCATTAAAACCATTTCCTGCTACGCTATGTTGTTGGACATTTATGTGGTTTCCAAAATTTGGCTATTATAAATAATTCTTTGATAGCATTATCTTACACATATAAGTCTTTGCCACAAATTCTGAAAGATTTCTATAAAGAAATTTGCTTTGTCAAAGGAACATTTTATAGGATTCTTAAAATATAGCACCATATATCTTCTAGTATATGAAGGTGTTTTTGATATATATCCATGACTACATAGAGTATATTACTTTTTCTTTCAATTTATTTTGTTTCAGATGTACAGCTTAGTAGCAAACAATCATATACTTTACATAGTATTCCCCTCTGTATTTCCAGTACCCCAACTGACACCATATATAGTCACCGCAGTATTATTGACTATCTTCCCTATGCTTTACTTACATCCCTCTTACTACTCTGTAACTACCAATTTGTATTTCTTAATAGCTTCACCTCTTTCATCTAGTCTCCCAAACCCCCTACCGTCTGACAACTACCAGTTTGCTATCTGTGTCTATGAGTCGGCTTCATTTTTGTTTGTTCTTTAGATTCCACATATAAGTGAAATCATATGGCATTTGTCTTTCTCTAACTGACTTACTTCATTGAGTATAATATCTCTAAGTTTATCAATACTGACACAAATGGTACAATTTCATTATTTTTTATGCCCCACTAACATTCCATTGTACATATGTGCCACAGCTTTTTTAATCCATTCATCTATTGATGGGCACCTGAATTCATTCCACATCTTGGTTATTATAAACTAGGGGCCCGGTGCACAAAAATTTGTGCACTCGGGGTGGAGGGAGTCCCTCAGCCCGGCCTGTGCCCTCTCACAGTCTGGGACCCCTCAGTGGATGTCCTATGATGGCCCCAGTCTGCCAGGCGCCTTTTCTGTGTGTGTGTGTCACCACTGGGGACCTGCCCCCAGCCGCATCTGAGGCTCGGAGCAGTCCTCCTGTGTGTGTCTACCGCTGGGGACTTGTCCCCAGGCACACCATCAAGGCTTGGAGCAGGCACCCCCTCTATGTTGATCTCTCAGACTCTTGCCCTCCCCAGCATGTTGTTCTCTTTTTTGAGCTGTGGCCAGGGCTGGGTACGGCCTGCCTCCCAAGCTTGCCTACTGCCCATCTTCCTCCAGCCACCAGAAAGCAGGGAAAACCCTGCCTCATGGTCAGGCCAGCCTTTTCCTGCTCCCT